>JARKHS020009859.1:0-162187 GCA_030143305.2 Amblyomma americanum
TGCTCGCTGCTGTGGCCTGCTCTTAGAATTACGAATTGCCAGACTGCTAATGCTCTTGATAAGCATGAAAACTCACCATAACTTGCTTAGTTAGCTTTTTCTAGTCCGGACGCAGGTACCAGCACCTGATTTCTATTTCTATAGGAGTACGCTTATGCTCCGATTTGATTTTGGCCAACAGCCTTTCGCATAACCTTCCGATAGTTGCCTCAGGAAAACCAGCGTCCTTAAGCCTAGAAATCTGGCCTTGCACACCTTTCTTAATGATATGGACACACGACTTGTTGAGGGCGGTGGGAACACAAGACAGGGCGATGCCATCCTTTACCAGCTTAGAGTGCCCAGACTGGAAGCTGAGTAGGGGCTTGACGGAACGAGGCGAATACAGCCAGCAAACATGTCCGGGCTCAAGTCTCAGCTCTCTCCTCAGGAAGATGAGGTCACGAATCGCCGGAAGATTGCTGTCATCCCTTATGTCCATGCATTATCACACCATCTGAAGAAAGTGGGGCGAAAATTTCTTGTTGATGTTGTATTTTCGTCTCGCAGAAAATTAAGCTACATTTGCCGAGCTGTGCAGCGGAAGCGAGAATCCCTACTAGGAAGGAGGATTGGTGGTGGGTGTACCACAGCACACGCAGAGAGGAGAGTTGAGTGCGTCGAAGGTGTAGTATACAAGATCCCTCTTTCATGCGGTGGGTGGTATGTTGGCCAGACTGGGCGATGTCTTAACGAACGGCTGAGGGAGCATTACAATTCTTTGGATACGGCAGCCAGTTCGAATTTGGCGTTGCACTGCAGGCAACCTAAGCACACGTGCGCCCCATTGCTTCATCAGACATCCGTCATCTTCAAACATAAAGATCAGATAGTAAGGGAACTAGTAGAGGCATATCATATTGACAAGGGGGGTGCAGCATGCATTAGCAAGCCCTCATTATCATTGGCTAACCACGAAATCACCTGTTTGGAGCATGCATTTGCAGCAAGGTAGATTTAATGTGTTCAGTGATGACGCAGTGTTTCTTGAATATTTTTTGTTCTGTGTAGTGTTTGGCAGGAATAGTACATGTACACACGTGCGTAATAAATCACCAGTTGAAAGTCAGCGCTCGTGTCGTCGTGTTTGTTCCGTCCTTGTGTTTTTCCGCGCTGTTTTACCATGGATAACACTGTTTAAGTACGCGCACACTTCATTTGTATGTACTCAAAGTTAGTCGACGCCTGCTTCATGCATTATTCAAAAGCCTTCATCTCATTCTTCGACGCATTGGAGCGGCCGAGTGCACGCGAGACAATTCAGTCGTCTGTTTAACAGCTTACAGAAACAACACAGCGAAGTTACTTCTCTCTGATGTAAACGACAATGTTAGCAGGCAACTTCCTGTCGCAGAAGGACGAACTTACACTATCCTTCATTCTGGGTCATATGAATGTGGACCATCTTATACATATGCTGTAGAAGGCTGATAAAAAAGAAACCGGCCTAAATTTACATCGAAGTATAACTAATGCTGTTTTTTCTCTGCATGAATAAAATTTAAGGAGATCAAAAGGTACCCATGTGGTTTATTTTGCATGTAATGTCTTCTATGTTCCCCCAAAACTACATCAACAGACATCTTATTTTATTAATCATGTTGTACGCATAGACGCCTTGAGATCAATATTCATGAAAACAACATAAACATAAATGGTCCATAGAATTCAGTGGCTTCGTTTCATCAAGAAATCCTTCATATGAACGAGACACGCGATTCACTACTGATGCAACAAAACCCGTTTATAGTGATCACATGCATCAGATATGCAGCGCAAAGTTACAGCTAAGATAACACGCATTATAATGTGCACACTGACACAGCAGTATCCGTACTGAAATTTTCCGTTTCGGTTTTGATTGTCTTCGCACGCTCTAAAATTACGATAAAACTTCAAATGGCAAGAGTGTTCATCTAGATTCATAATTTTTATTTCTTTATCAACGAGCTTCTGACTCGAAGCGCTAAAGTTCCTGAAAAGCCACGAATGAAGCTATTATGAGCTCAATGAACAAAAAATAAGGTGTCGTCAAGCCAACGTGCTTTCTCAGATGAACAAATAAGCTATGCGAGATTCAGCAAGGAAAGCCTAGTTTTCACGAAAGCTTTTTTTTTTTCAAGGTGCCTAATTTTAACAAAGCCTAATTTCAAGAAAAAACAGAGCTTTTATAATCATTACGCACGCGCAGTATATTACCAGCGAGTAGTTCAGTTTTACTCTGTCTGATCAACACACCTTTGTCACAGCAAAGAAAACCTCTGGAGTGCTGCAAGCTAATGGGATTCCATCTTTTTCCGAAATAAGTACTGAAAGCCTCATGGATTGATTTTTGTAGGAGAACGGCCCAACTAAAATGCTGCCCCAGTCATAAGAGCTTCTCAAATATGATTGCATTTTTAGCCAAGATATAACTTCGCCCAGATAGACTAAATTAAGGACAGAAAAGTTGAAAATATAAAGGAAGTAATAAGCTATGCTAGAATCGTAGTTTAGCCGATGGGAGCTGCTGTCGTTGCTCTTTATTGCCCGCAAAAATGCATGCGTTGTTCAGAAAAAACGCAGATGAAGTCCCAATTTCTTCATCCATTTATTCTCTCACGAAATGATGGGTACTATGCTTTACTTTCATACAGTAAAATCTCCTCTGCTCTCCTCGAATCAAATGCGCCGTATTTGAAGAGCGCAAAGGTGACTGCGAAGGTATGCATTGCGCAAGAAAAACATAATGAGAAAACCCCGGCACTGGAGGTAGCGATACACTTTTTCACAAAGACGTTAAGATAGGGAAGCTGGGTAACGATTCAGCGATTTGGATTCCACAGAGCGCAAGAGCTCACACTTCTCGCGTTGATATGGGCAGCAAGCAGACTGCTGGCAGCAGAATGCCTCGGAGGAAACCATTCCAGCGCAGCGCGCAACCAAAATGTCTTACGGAGCTGAGGCGAGGGCTGGCCGGTTCCGCACCAAAGATTACTCAGGCCTGGATAATTAGACCTCTGAACAGAAGGTTACGTTCATTAGCAAGAGAGTAAGACATCTTAGTGATCACACGTTAAAAATTATTTACTTTGGCTTTTTCGTACTCCACAGTGATAAATAATTGGCGACGCTGGACGAAAGTCTGACGCAGACTAAAGGTCGAACATGCTTGCTAGGGCTCGCGAGTAGCTTCTGATGTCGCCACGACCAGCACATCGACAAAATCTGCGTCACAAACCACACGAGCTGCGTTTGTATCAGCTGCTTTAAACCTTGACTTATCTGTCATTACTTGGTCGTGCTGCGTTGCTTTGAAGTTGTCTAAAATATTCCTGACAACAGTCCGTTGTTGCTTTCAATCCAAAATAAGTATTGTCAACGCACCATTTACTTTTACTGCGTTAGCAGTGCAGTTCTCTTTTCCACAAATATCCGTGGTCTGTTTGTGTCCCTCTGTCTTCTCTTGTGTGGGTGTGCGTGCATATGTGTGTTTCTGTAGGCTCCACCCTCGAAGCACTCCCTCGGAGCCGCACCCACCCTCCACACTACACTTTCCAGAAATTTTCCAACCTCCATCAATCAAGAAGGACTCCACTCACCAGCCACACTCACCCCCCCCCCCCCCCCCCCCGCCCCGAACGCCAACAACAACAGCTTTTTTCTTACCCACCAGATGCGATGAAGAAAGCAAATTCAAAGAAGCAATACGAAGGCGATCGATGTAAAAGCGAAGTGTGGGGCCCTTGCCGAATTACCCTGGAAACGGGGTTTGCTTTGTACTCGAACAGTGGAGCTCTTAGACATCCCTACAAACCAAAAGGTATTGAAAGGTGAGGACAAGGGTTCTCCTTGTCTTACACAGACTTTGGAGCTAAGGGTTGTCATAAGTGCTCCACTACATGGCTAAGGGACTAAGCCCACTGCCTGGTTATCTCTGGCAGGAGAGTTAAAACAATACTGCTAATGCAGCTTTGTCGCATAGCTCCACGGCATCGCTAGTGCATTTTTTATTTTGTTATGTCTTTATAATGAGCACTGGCATAAAGGCATCACGCCAAGCAAGAATTTTACTGAGCCCTCCAACCCCTTCCTCTACACCACTCAACTACGACTATCCTGAAACCACTGCTTATTGTAATTTGACCAGCAGGCGAAGAAGAAATCCGCATGCAGCGACAATTGCACCTAACGAGCACCAAGAGAAGCGTACTACAGGAGCACCAAACAATCGTACACGCATACCGTAATAAGGTCTGCCAATAAAGCGACAGTCATCTACAAGGTTTTCTTTCTTGAAATCTTGCCGTTAGTCTTGCGCGCTCAGCGGTATTCCTCAACAAATAGCGCATTAGCATCTCGTATTTGAATAGGCTCTCCAACTGTGGCCAAATAATTTTTTTTTAAATACAGGCGTACTGATTGGTAAGAACTCATTTGTTATGGTTCTGAGAATGTTCTCACTACAGGTGGGAAACTTCCTGCACCAATCATTTCTCTACTGCTGGCGCCAGCAAACTCACAGGCTCACATTTATCGGCTGTTCTGTCTCGTTACTGTGCAAACATCCATTTAACAGCGCCCATTAGATATGTTTTTACAGCATAACTCTGACAACATGTCTGAATGTGTCGGCGAACCACCTACGCAACGGAGGAAACAATGCGGCTCCGCGCGCGGGAATTGTTCGTAGATCATTTGGCGGCTACTTCGCAGCGTGCGTCCATTTTGTGAACATCGCCATTAGCAGCGGTAACAAGCTATAAGATTTTGAGTGACTCTGGACCTCAACTTAAACAGTTAGGGGAGAGCTGTTGTAGAACTTAAAACTCTCGTTTGCACCTGGTGTTCAACTTGACCTGCTGGCCCCATAAGGTAAAATTTGATATTTCACTAATGAGCAGCATCACTGATTAACTCCCAAATATAGGCGGGATTTTACTATGCAACAGAAGTTGTTGTGTGCAGAATGACAATATTTCAACATGATAACATAAATATTTGTAGAAAAGAAAGACCAGACAATGAAGAGTTTATATTCCAATGTCGTGCCTTCGCATTAAAACCTTTCGTGAAGTTGCATCAACTAACGATACCCCCTTCCACAGTCGCTTTAGGGTGACAATTTTCGGCAGCCATTTCCCGGCTTAACAGTTTTCAACACGTTTTTCTCCGCCTTTAATCCCGCATTGCATCCTAGTCACCCACGTGAAAAGGCCGACATACGGGGCCCCAGAATACGAAAAAAATTCGCGCCGGCTTTCCTCAACGACATGATCTTACCATAGAGTACAGCTTTTTTTTATGCTGTGGCAGAGCTGCTATTGTGGCAGCTAAGTCAGTTTCGCGATGAAGGCGGACGTCCATTGAATGTTGCAAGCGAGAGAGAGAGAGAATAACATTTATTTGCAAAAAGGAGACGGGAGTGGATTGTGGGTGGAATCCTCACTCCAGGACTCCAGTAGCTTCCACCGACACTTTGGCGACGGCGACTAGCGCCTCCTGATCTTCCAGGGTGCCACTGACCAGCGTCACCTCCCACTGACTGACTATGTTGCAAGAAATGCGGCCATTGCGAAAAGAATTTCTGCCATTAAAATAGAGTTTTTGTGCAACATGCTACTAACAAAAGTAATTCGAAAGATAAATAATTCCCTCTTGCCTCGTTCAACCAAGTACGATATAGTTTATGAAGGCGAGTTTTTCTCTAATTTTTTTTGCATGGAAGCAGCGATAAGCCGAAAATACGCGTACATATCGTACAAAGAAAGCTACAAGACCGTGCCATCACAGACTTCAAGGCCACGGGACACTTATTTATATGATTGGAGAGGATATTCATGCCGATAGAGGAAATTGAATGTTTTATGCCAGGTGTTTTCATAAGATTTTTACACTTATCAGATATTCACTTTGGAGAATGAATTGCTGAAAGCTGACTTCGTGGCAGATTTATCTTTGAAACCTTGCCTGTGAGGGCTGCATGGCCATGTACACTTGACATGGAATACATTTAGCTATGCCATCAAGCTTCCTCTGATGCAAGAGCACTCATGACGTATACAGCCCCACAATGGTCCCAAGATCAATGATATTCAGTTGTTGCTTTTTACGGAAACAAAAAAAAATGAAGATGGAGGAGTCGAAGAGCTAAACGTGAAACCAAAACTCTAGAGCATAATTTTCGGAGCAAAATTTGCTTTCGAACTCTTTTCTAATGTAAGCCGCATAGTTGTTGGGGCCGCATAGTGTTTCCTGTACTGAAGCCTCTTGTTTGGCAGGCCAATGAAAAAATTTTAGAGTCAAAGAATCTGTGCCTCGTCAATACGTCGTATGTGCTGAGGTGATCCCGATGGCCTTAGCCACTGCCGGAGCTGTTATGGTGGAGGGGTCAGCGCAGTGAATAACGCGGTACATTCGTCACCGTAGCTCTTTGACAGCGATGATGGTGAAAAACCTAGAGATTTCATTTTCATGCGTGCATTGTGAATTATGCTGTTGAAGAAAGGCCCTAACAAAAGCCACTTTCCCCGTCAGATCATTTTCAATTTTTTTTTGTAGTGATAGCTACATTACGGTAGCATTTAGAGTAGCATTTAGAGCCTTCAGCGTGGCGGCGCCGCCACGCTGTCACGTGGTGTGAGCAGCTGCCTGCGGTGCGGCGCTGTGGCTCATCAAGTGGTTCATCACGTGGGTGGTCACGTGACCAGCCACGTGGTGCGGAGCAGCTGCTACTGCTGTCGGCGCGGCGCGCCGGCGAAACCGAGCTGCCACAGCTCTGCGCATGCGGCATGTCAAGTGGGTCGAAGATAAAGAAGGAGCGCTCAGTGAAACGGAGCGGCGCACATATTTGTCAAACCAAAAAAATAGGAAGGATTTGTATCGTTTTATCGAACGGAACGTGAACTCCTCAGCCATGCAGTTAACCAGCTCACTTGGGCTCTCACCACCTGAGGCGAAAGATGAGTTATAGCTAATCGCACAAGGGCTTGCATCACGTTTTCAGGAGCAGCGTAGAGTCCATCTGTTCGCCCCCGACCCCTGCTCAGACTATGCTGCGGTTGACAAGTCAGAGCTACTAACTAGTTTCTTTAATGCAATCCTCAGCTCCGGGTTGGGATGGTGTCACGGTCGGTATGTTCAAAATCCTAGCGCAAGACTTCACTCAGGACCTCCTCGATCTGGTCAATACATCATTGGAAACTGCATGGTTGCCGCACTCCTGGAAGGTGGCGAAAATAATATTGCTCTTAAAAGATACAAAGAAAGGCGTCCATATTGATAACATTGGGCCGATAGCTCTAACATCCAATTTGGTAAAGCTCATAGAAAGAATTGTGCACAGCCGCCTATCAGCGCATGTTTCAGAAGTCAACTCATTGAGCTCTGCCCAGATTGTCTTTCGCCGCGGTTGCTCCATATGGTCTGTCCATGTCGATTTAGAGAGCAGAGTCCGCCTTGCTATGCACCGTTCTACATTTGTGCATGGATCCGCGAATTTTTAACAGGACAGCAGTTCTTTTGCTCTGACGGTTTGTTCACCTCAGACACCGATGTCCAGACCAGAGGCGTGCCACAAGGTTCTGTACTTTCGCCACTTCTATTCAATCTGCTGATGTGCGACATTCCAGTACAACCTGATGTTACAGTATATGTTTATGCAGATGACATAGCCTTCTTTGCTTCTGCAACAGACATTCATGCCCTGTATCGTTCTCTCCGGGATTACCTCAATGCGCTCGAGGTTTGGCTGGATACAATAAATGTGGTATTAAATGTGCGCAAAAGCAGTGTGCTACTTTTTAAAACCAATATGCCTTTATATATATCGCTACACTTTCGCTCGGACAGCATACCTCACGTGGAATCTTTGAGGTATCTAGGCGTTATTTATGATGCCAGTATGGATTGGCAGCCCCACATCAAGACTAACGTTAAGAAAGGTAAGCGTGCACTGGGTAGGCTGTTGCGAATAAGTAATAAAAAATTCTGCATGCGCCGGACACGCTTGTACTTCTTTACAAAGCCTATGTCAGACCCATTTTGGAATTTGGCTACATACTCTTTTTCTGGCTTCCCTAAATATAAGCTACATCCGTTGCTGCCGTAAGAAAGGCGCGCACTGCGCCTCTGCCTAGATCTCCCTCAATCAGTTTCCACCGCAGTTCTGTACCTAGAGGCTCGTATTCCCGACCTTAACTCCCGTTTTCAGCTTTTAACTGTCAGGACTGTTTTACGGGCATTTGAGGTGGCTCCTGAT
The DNA here is from genome assembly GCA_030143305.2 of Amblyomma americanum. NCBI lineage: Eukaryota > Metazoa > Arthropoda > Arachnida > Ixodida > Ixodidae > Amblyomma > Amblyomma americanum. The sequence goes on from JARKHS020009859.1 coordinate 8,279, forward strand.
GTGGCTAAACCTATTTTCGTCTCGCACCCGGCCCTCTTTCTCACTCCTCTTTCGCCAAGGATCCGCCTCCCTCAAGTTGTTTTTACTCAGAGCCTTTTATCGAACATTGGTGTGGATCTCAGTTTTGTATGCGGAGTTGATTGGGCAGCGTCCCATGTAGATATTGATTTTGATTATATTTTCCCACCTAATGCGAAGAATCGGCCTCTAAGGACATTAACTGGACTCCTCTTTGATCAACATGCCCATTTCCCGCACCATACTGCGATTGCTACAGATGCGTCTGGGGCCGGCCAGAAGGCAGCGGTTGGTTTTTTTTCACAGTCTCTCTCGTGGAGCTTTTCGGTTAGCGTCCCGGATTACACAATCATATTTCTAGCAGAGTTTATGGCTCTTGGGCTGGCCGCTTTGAAAATTCCCACAACTGTTTCCCAGGTGATATTCCTCTCAGATTGTCTCTCTGTTTTGTTGTCGCTGGAGTCCACACGAAACGCTTTTCTGAGACGCTCACTAAAGTTTTTTATTCCTGGATGGGCGAAAGAGGTGCGCTTCGTTTGGATGCCAGGTCACCGTGGTGTATTACAAAATGAAACAGCAGACTTTTTGGCAAAATCAGCTCTAAATGCACCTGTTGCCTGTAGCGTCCCTAATCTTGTTCTCATTGCAATGACTCAATTTCAGCGTTTTCAGTTTACATCCACTGCATGCAACGATCCCTTACTCTTTACTGTCTGACTACCAACATCCCATGTACCCATGGAAGACTCGTGCATGTAAAACCCGACAGTGTGAGGTAACGACGACACTCATGCGGTGCAGGATTCCCCGTTTAAACCTTTACTTATGTAGATGCGGGTTCAGTCCCACAAACCTTTGTGCGGCTTGTGGTGAAGCCGAAACATTGGAGAATTTTCTACTCTCTTGCCAGAGGTTTGCCCATGAAAGGAGAGCACACCTAGAAATTCCCATTACAAAGTTGGGACTCACTTTGTCGGTTCCACTAATCCTCTCTTCCGGCGCAAGCGCCAGTGGTATTACACGAAATCAAGTTTGCAAATACCTTCACAATTACATAACAGCTACCGGCAGATTTCCTTGCTAGTTGTTTCCAAAATTTCCGCATTTAAAAGAGCCTTTGGGTATTTTCACATATTTAATTATCAGATATTCTCCCGCGGTATTTTGATTTTTCTTTGTCTTTTTAATTACTCGTAAATTTCATCCAAGGCACAATGATTAGCTTGGTACCAGTTTACCGTATTCTATGAGGACTCCCCACTAAACCCTGGGCAATCTCCCGTCGTGGGTACGTGCCATGTCACGGAGGCAACAACAACAACAAACGGAGCGGCGAAAGGCTGACTTTGCAATTCAACTAAGTTCCACACGGCGAGCTGCAGCTATCGCGTCACTCCATGTTTAACCATAGGTAAACCACCACTATTTTTTTTTTCAGCGGCAGTCAAATTTTTGGTGATCTAATCGAAATTACCTAAAAATCTCTATGTACACTCCATAATTACGCTATGATCAAAAAAGAAACATTTGCAATACTTTGGATTCTGAAAAAAAAAGGCAGTGATAAAAATGGAAGCTTGGCAGGCAAGCCAGAAACCGCAAGCACAACACACCGAAATCAACAGCTGATGTCTCACTTGTAAGAACACGTGAGGTGCATATAACAAGCGTAGTGGCTATTCGCAAGATATCAACGTCCGTCTCGCTTTCTCAGCAGCCTGACAGCTGAAAACAGACGGACTGCGACACGAAAGAATTCCTGCAGTTTTTAAACAGCCAACGGGGAGCACCTGTCAGGCTTTCGAGGGAAATGACGGTGTGCTGCCGTCCCGTTGCTAGAGAAAACGACAGCGGAAACCCTGCTCCGCTGGTATCTGTCGAACGGAGAGCGAATATACACTGCAGTGCGGATTCGAACTGCTTAGCTGGTCAAAGAGGATGTAAATGCATGGAATTCTGGGTAGTTCCTGACAGGTCTTGTCAATATTCGCTTCGTGCCTACAGTTTTTCGCCTAGATTCTGCTTGCTGCAGAATATGTTTTGTTCCCGTCAGGCTGAGACTACAAAACCCTTCTGTACTTGCGCGTGCTCTGAAACTTCAACCTCTGTGGAGGGGCAACGGGCTTCTCAAGAGCGGCGGGTGGTTTTGCCACGAACGCGAATGGCGCATGTGCAGTTGTGCGCGTAAGTGGAGAGACCACGCGAATGGCGGTGATTGCGCTTTCTGTGTCTACAAAGACGTCCTTGCGAGAAGTGTGTGGGCAGATAGGCTTACATATTTTGTCAGACACCTTATGCATATCTTGCACACAGGTGCGGCGGTAGGAGAAAGCGCTGGCACGCAGTTCTGCCAGCTCGCATTATCTCTGCACTTTTGCGTAGGAGTGTACGTACAGAGGGCAAAGCGCTTGTCTAGAAGGCGTTCCGGGGGTGTTTCGGGATGAAGACGTGATATCTATTGATAATATTTGGTTGAAAATGGTCGGGATGTAAGCATGTGCTGTTAAACTTCTATAGGATTTAAGAATAATTTTTTGCCCAGGTCCTGGCCGTAGCGGATTTGAGAGCTCCGGAACACACAATTCGGCCGCTCTAGACGTGCATTTAGCCCTCTGTATTTCTTGCGGACTGCTCTTAGATAAAATTGTAAAATTTTTGTAGCCGGCAGACACCCGCAGAACCAGTAGTTCTGTTTCCCTGCATAGGAGGAATTAATGACATTTTTAGTTACTCCCACAGTTCTCCTTCCAACGCACGTACGTAAACGAACTGTGTTTTTTTCACTCAACATTTTTTTTGTTTAATCTTCAATGCCCGTCGACGTCTGCTTGCGATCAAGAATGTGAAATACTGGATGTATCAATTGCTCGCGAACAAAAAGAAAACAAAACGACACTGACATGACGATTGCAATACTCATGCGATGAGAATTTTCGGCGCAGCTGTGGAGTTATCTTCGTTCCGCTATCGTCGAGGTAAGACTCTGACAGACACACCTCTGAGCGCATTGTTTATAAACCATCGCTAGAAATTTTTTGCTGCAGCCGCACTCTTCTGCAGGCTTGCTTTTAGGCTAGCTTCGAGCTCGGCCGCGGGACTGACAAGGTATTTTCATGTGCACGGCCGGCTATTCACGGGGTTCAGGGGGTGTGGCGCACAACGTTGACAGAGTTGAAGTAGACGAATGCAGAGAGCACTCATGTAGTTGGGGGTTGGGAAGGGTGCTAAGGGTGTGTGTTTGTGGGGGGGGGGGGGGGTGTAGGGGGGTAGGAGCGCAATGTTAAGAGTGTTGGAGTAGACGTGTGCGTGTTGAGAGTAGCATGGTACCGCGAGCAGAGGTGTTTGGGGGGAATGGATTGGTTGTTGGGTTTAATGGCACATAGGCAGCTAAGGCCATCATGCGCCAAGTACAAGGTATAGAAAAGCTTTTGTTCAGAATTTTACAAGAAAGCGTAAAGTGATCGGTGGCGTAAGGGTGTGGGAGAATAGACGTGCTGCATTGACTGTGTTGGAGTAGACGAGTACAATAGGCAACCATGAGACGAAGGCGGGGTGGTTAGGGGTGCAGGAGTGTGGGGTTGCGGCATGAGTGGCCGATGCCAGGGACGACGACGGCATGTTCCTGCGGGACGACACTCACGCAGACACACCAGTCACTGTAAAAGCGCCAACGGCAGACTTTCCTTGAATGTAGTGAGGACCGCGAAAATCCCTGCACGATTGGAAGGAAATACGAAGGAAATGCATTCGTTCTCTGCAGACAAGGAAAAAAGCGTGCACAGTCCAGTCGCAATCGGTGAGTGGAGTATGGCGTGATTGCTGCTCAAGCACCGCAGGGATGCAAGCGCTTTGGGCCGCCATAGTCAACAGACGTCCAGGCATGACTGTTGCAACTTAACGTTACTGAAACAACCCTGCTCGGCGCCGAGTCATAAAACAAGAAATTTCGAACTAGTGTTGCAGCGATTCGATTAAGGGGACCGCAACCGCTCGTTTTGTGCAATTGCAGAACTGCACGCAATATGACGATTCTTTGTCTGAAGAGTTAGCTAAACGTCTTTAACGTTTCGGGGTTACCATTAAAACGTTTGTTTAGATTATAGGATCAGAAAAACTGCACATAGTTTTCTTCACTATTCTGTTGGAGGTTTGGTAATAGGTTATTACAAATCGCATGATATTGCCGAGATGGTTTATTAAATTTTATTCACGCTCAAAGCCGCCAGAACGCAGCTTTATCAGCCTGTGACGCGAGATGCGACCAGATTTATCTCCACTAACCGCAGCCACGCACAGCCTCTACGTTGTTCTAGGTTGTTCTTGAGCCTTTTCGCAAATTATCTGGAAAGTTCTTTGTCAGATTTAATTCAGCGCGGCCGGGAGCAGCGGTGATTCTCTCTTTGGCAGTTGCTTGAACACGCTTTTGTATCGATAGCCACATTACGGTAGCATTTCGAGCCTTCAGCGTGGCGGCGCCGTCACTCTGTCACGTGGTTGGTCACGTGTTGCTGAGCAGCTGCCGGCGGCGCGGCGCCGTGGCTGATCACGTGGTTCGTCACGTGGTTGGTCACATGACCAGCCATGTGGTGCGGAGCAGCTGATGCTGCCGGCGGCGCGGCGCGCCGGCGAAACCAAGCTGCCGCAGCTGTGCGCATGCGTCGTGTCAAGTGGGTCGAAGATGGAGAAGGAACGCCCAGCGAAACGGAACGGAGCGGCGAAAGACTGACTTTTCAATTCAACTGAGCAAGTTCCACTCGGCCAGCTGTAGCTATCGCGTCACTCCAGATTTAACCAGATCTAAACCACCGCCAATTTTTTTACTATCGCCGCCGCCAACTACGCAGTTCTGTAGGGGTGAAAGCCGACCCAATAAGCAGCTCGTTACACTGCCACCTCAGTCTGCTCGCCTGTTGTCCACTGTGCTTTCAGGGGTAGGAAATTGCGCTGTGCTGAGAAAGTCTTCACTGGCATAAAGTACGAAAGTTGTGAGATTGAGCTGTTAGGAAGATATCAATTATTCTGATGTTGCGCTGCTTAGAATTACGGAAAAAAGACAGACACGTGTTATCGGACAGAGCCAGGTATTGCATTGCCCATTCTACCATCTAAAGGCCTCAATTATATCAACTGAAGCAGAAGATATTAGGAGCTCAGCATTAGAAAGGATAATGCGTGAGTTCATCTCAAGCGTCTATTTCCTGGCAAGCAAGATTAATAGTCACAACGCTGACACATCCGATATGTAAAGCTTAACAGGGGTAAAAAATCGAGCATATATCTTTAACTGATAGCTCAATGACTTTGTGAATTTAAAAAGAAAAAAAAATTTAAAGTCGGAGCAATAACAAGAAGTCGATAGCTGAACGTCTACAAACTTTATTCTTAGAGAGCTGGTGAAGCCGCAATGTTGGGTTCGTTGGCATCGCTAATTGTTAAAAGGTTAAAGATGCGACATAATTTTCAATCTCATAAAACTGGTGTTATTACTATGGCTATGACGACAACGCATTCAATTCCAAAAAAAGCTTCATAAGATATAGAAAAAAAGCAGTTATAGCAATTTTTGATCTTCATGCAAAAAATAGCGCACTCAGGACAACGGACAACGAGGACCAAACAACTCAAGCGCTTACTCGCAACTGGGCGTATACATATTCAAAAAACGCAGACTTAAGATAGAAAGATAAAAACCACAAACAAAACAAAGTAAGCGCTTGTGTTGTTTGGTCTTCCTTGTCCGTTGTCTAGAGTGCGCTATTTTTTTCATGAAGCCTATACCAACTAGCTCAAATGTCGATTCTACTTTAATTCTTGATCCATTTGAGTCCGAGTAGCACGTCAAGATCAGTAAGTATAATAGAGTGATGTCTCTGGACTTCACACACGAATCGACATCTAAGCGCTACATGCTGAACGAGCAAGCTGTAAGCGGGTTTTATACACAAACGCGCGCTCGCCCCCGGCTTTGCAAAGAGAGCAGCCCACCTATTTTTGAATCCCTGCGGAGCGCTAAGCTGGAAACGCCAGAGTTCGTTCCACTCCTAAATTTATTGTCAGATGGCCGCATCGCACCCGACATTATATGTCTGTAGCTTGAAGTCCGTATGTCGCTTGTAAGGAGCATTGTAGAGAAACCATTCATTATCATTCTTACAATGCACGCCTACCCGGGTGCTTCCGCCTCTACTTCTACACTTTCTAGGGCGTCGTTTACGTCGGCGTGTGGGTGTGAGCCAAGACGTCTCTTTCTTGACATTTCGCTTCTGGTATATTTCGGCGACTGCCGAAGTCAAGTCGCGGTAAAACTTGAAGTTCAAGTCAATCCGCAGTTCGAGTTTGGAGTTCCGTGCTGACCTATTTTCCAGTTCCGTGGAACGTGTATGCGGGCCCCAGTAAGGCTATTTATAATACCTGGACACAGAAAGTGCATTCATGAGCGCTTTCGTAAGAGAGGAGGCTTCCGCAACGTATTCGATGCTACCTTCAATACAGGAATGACGAATGGATGGTCTCGTGGGCCGCTTCTGGGCGAGTCTCTGGCTCATGGGGTAAGCATTTGCATGCGTAGGCACTCTACTTAATGCTTTCATTTCCACGCGATCGAACTATCGATTGGAGCATGTTCTTCTCTCCCTGTGGGAGGTATAGGAGTTTCGCTAAGGAGGCGATCAACAAAGCTGGAGGGAACCTTTTAGCTCGATGCCCTGGCCGCGGTGCTATGACGGTTCAGAAAGGCGGCTAAAAATATTGCTTCATGACTAACGTTATGTGCCATAATATCTTAGCTGCATCTCAAAGAAGGATGTCATTGTACAGCGGGTAGAGTTATTGAGGTACATTTTGCTGCCAACAGCAGGCTAGATTCGACTGAGTAGTGCGATAAAGCGCTTGGTTTTGACTATAGCGGCAGGACAAGTGATAGTGCCTGCCCTGGTTATTGTTCTTGACCGCCTTTCAATTAGCGTTCCTCGCAAGAGAAGTATAGGGACTCGGGTAGGACATTTGGACGCGCTATGGAAGATAACCAGTGGTGTCCCCAGGTAACCGAAATGGACTTCACAGGAGGAGCGACGCAGCTCAGGGCGACGAAAAATTATTTTAGGAAAAGGTATTACAAATATCAGATAGATAAGCGCCGGCTAAATGAAAGAGGAATTCTCTCTTCAGTGAATTTAACCCCGCTGGTGGAATCGCAAGCGCTGGGGTACACGTGGAAGTGCAAGACCCATAATTAAGCGTGCTGAAATATTTTTCACCACTTGAACCACGGATGCGACGATCAGAGTGGTGCTGCTGGGGTTTTGCACTCAAATAGGCTGGCTATTTCATTAGAGAATTGGTGGCTAGTGTCTATGTCCTGATCTCCGCTTTTAGACACGGGGCCTTTGGAGAAGCTTCTCATTACTGCTTTAGATCGTACCGCCGAATGCACTCTTGGCTGGTTCACGTGATTATGCTGAAGGATGATTTTGTTAAGTTCTCTTAAGCGACCCTTTCAACGATGAAAGCTCGTTCGCATTTCAGGAAGCTATATGTTCATTTCTAGTTTTCTTTCTTGGCTGCTTATTATTTCTTTATGAAGTCCACATTTGCACAAAATAAACCAGAATTCTGAATAACGCTGTGTTGTTTTGATTGGCGCTATTCTTAGCCAACTTAGCCAGATCACCCGCAACTTGTTAACGCTACTGTTTTTTGTTTTGCCTCACATCAGGAGACGCATTTAGGCTGGAATAATTTTCTGTCAGCAGCTCCTCGCAGATCATTATTTCGATTTCGCGCGTTGCCTTTGTAGAGGCAGAAGCATGCTTTGCGCCAAATATTTCGTAACAAACCAGAATGGCGTGCTTTAATAGAAACGGCCCCTATTTAATTACCTAGTCGCACTCTTTGTTAGTACCTCATGACTTTTCTGGTTTATCCGCGAACACATTACCGACTTTCAAGCAGGAGAGTAGAAAACAATTTCTTGAGGGAAATCAACTGCTTCCGCGGCGTTTAAATGAAATGTCAATCTCGATACATCCCTAGTGGTCTCTGGCTACCGGGGACAGCTATTTAGAACCGGCGCTGTGATACAGATAAAAATAACAGAAAATGAGGCATATTGCTTAATTGTCTGCTGCCCACCCGCCTGCCTGCCCGCCTGCCCGCCTGCTCGCCCGGCCTGCCCGGCCGCCTGCCCGTCTGCCCGCCTGCCTGCCTGCCTGCCTGCCTGCCTGCCTGCCTGCCTGCCTGCCTGCCTGTCCGCCCGCCTGCCCGCTCGCTAGCCCGCCCGCCTGCCCCCGCCTGCTCGCGTGCTCGCCTGCCCGCCTGCCCGCCTCGCCTGCCCCCGCCTGCCCCCGCCTGCCCGCCTGCCCGCCTGCTCGCCCGCCCGCCTGCCTGCCTGTATTGAGACTGCATCTTCCGGACACTGTTCAAGCATGAAGAGGCCTCCTTCGGGAAACCTACCGGTAAAAATATCTCCAACCTGCGAACGACCACCCACGCCAGGCAAACGCCAGGCGGACTCTAATGCTAACGCATACACCATCGCATGACGGTGTATGTGCCTGTGACATTTCTTGAATAAATTGCCCAAGGAGAAACTCCAGTTTTGCACAACAGATAAGGCATATTTAACAACTTGGAGAAGTCAAGCAAAGAGTAGAGTAGCGGATAAGCCATGAATTAATCTAGACCTAGCTCTACAAATTTTTTTTGTGTTTAAGTGTATGTAAAACAAATAGCTGATCATTGTTGCCCTTTTTTCTATGTCTCTAAAGGTCTAAGAAACGCACGCTGTTTTTTGTTTAGCGAGTAAATAGCGCCTCCGGTTAAAATTGCAATCCAGCCAGAGATCTGCCGCGGAACAGCGCGTTGATATAAGCCAGGCCTTTTTTTCCGTACCATCGCCAAATCTCATTTGCCGTTTTCTGTCGATATGGATCCCGGAGGACCTAATTCGCTTCCGAGAAAGAAACACGCTTTGCTTCGCAAAATAACGGAGCATATAGCAGCGCCCTTCGAAGAATGAACACAACGCTATGCTTGCTGTAATGAATCATATTGCGCGAGAAATTGCTAAATATATTCGTTTGGGGCTAGCTCAGCACCATTTGACATAACGTGCTCGTAGAGCGCCGGCGTTTATTCTTGGTGTGAATGAAACTGCGTTGGGTGGAGGTCGATGTCTGCTTTGCTCATTACGCCGATGACATCGTCCAATTCCAGTAAAGCTTGATAAGTACGCGTGCTTACTGACGTTGAAATGATACTGTCCTGCACTTATTGACAGAATTTTTATTTGCCAATAGTTTAGGTCTGTGTTTTGGTCATCATCACAGCCTGACTGTGCCCTGATGAAACTTTTCGCGCTCGTAAACGAGAACGAACATTGTTTGCAAGAGCTAAAAGTTTTGTCGTGACATACCAACTCGCCCGAATAGCCACTCTGACTATATCCATTGCAGGATAAAAGCCTCTTCCATATGTCTCCGATTAATTCGGTCCTGTGTCTGCTGCGACCACCATATCCTCGCAAACTTCTTAATCTTCTCCGCCCAGATAACTTTCTGGCGCCCCGTGCTACGCTTACCTTCTCGTGTTTACTGTTTCTGTTAAATTTTTTGGAGTTGGTATAATAATGACCTTCTAATATATAATTATACATAACATAGTCTCGTAACACCTGTCAAGGAGCAAAACAAAGAAATAAGTGGTTTATGTCGCGCGAATCGAAATGAAAGCTTAGGTTTACAGTTCGGCCTATACGCGGGTACAACTAAAAAAAAAAAAAGTGGTAGATGATCTTCAAAGGAGGTTCCCCAGCTAATGGCGTAGACCGTTTCTCATGACTTTGTGGTTAACACCATTGGACCCGCTAGCGTGTCATAGCAGGGGGTGGACGCGCTTCCCACTGGTGCAGCGCTCATGTTTTACGTTTCCTTCTTCGTCCAGATATCAAATACATGGACTTGTATAAAGCTTTCAAGCGGGATGGTCAGTTCTTCGTCATACTCATGATTTCGTTACAAAATATTTCATTCTTTGCACTGACTCTTTGCACCTAGGTAAGCAAGTATACAAAATGCATCTGCCACTGCAATAACAGTGTCCAAATTACTTGTTTCTACTTCGGGCGGAGATAAAGGAAGCCGCAGACATAGAGAGCATAACTCCTTCGGGCATCTCCATCATGGTCGTGTCAGTGGCAATGGCAAGACAGGCAATGACTATTGCAAGAATTGCTTAGATTGCACGGGAGATTGTACAGAGGGGTGGGCTGAGACGGTAAGTAAAGGAAGGCGATACGAGCATGATGCAAGTGTGCTAGCAATTTCCGCCAATAGGGTCTGGAGCGCTTGCCTCACTAGCAACCTGCCTCTGCGCCAAAGATGAGCAGTGCAGAAGATGCTTTATTATAAGAGAACCAAACCCATTTGAACGCGCGGGTGGAGATTCCGCTGTGGCCGATGAGCACGCAAGCGGCTGCAAAGGGTGATGTGCTGTACATATGATGCAGAATGGGGTCTTGAAATTCTTTTACTGGGCTCTTTCTGTAGTTCACTACTGTCAAAATCTCTCTGTGCATTCGTTTCCACGGCTCGAGTTTAACCTAATCTCACCTGGCATTTTTTACAGCTCAATATGCGACCTAGACGAAACCCTAACACCATTTTTGGCTGAGACGTCAAGCTCTGTTTTTTTTTTAGTCTGGCATCAGAGAGGGGCGTGAAATCATTTTGCAGCTACTTTTGAATGCGACGTACCGAAACTAACATTACACAGAGACCCGCCGCGGTGGCTCAGTAGTTAGGGCGCTCGGCTGCTAAGCCGAAAGACGCGGGTTCGATCCCGGCCGCAGCGGCGGAATTTCTATGAAGGCGAAATTTAGAGGCCCGTGTGCTGTGCGACGTCAGTGCACGTTAAAGAACCCCAGGTGGTCGAAATTTCCGGAGCCTTTCACTACGATGTCCCTCATAGCCTGAGTCGCTTTGGGACGTTAAAACCTAATAAACCAAACCAAACATTACGCAGAGATGCAGCACGATGCACGGAATTACGTCGTGCGTTATGATTCGGGCAGCTTGCTGGAATATATTTCGAGATAACCATCGCGACCTGTTCTGATAAGATAACATTTTCGGCTTTCCAGGCCATATGCCGAACTAAAAATTAGGACAGGAAACGAAAACCCAATCGCTACCAATAAAACACATGCATAGCAGCTTTGAGCTTGGGCAACTTATAATAACCTTATCTTATAATACGCAATACGTGAGAGGAAAAAATCAGTGCCGAAAGAGAGCAAGAACATAATCTAGAAAACGGACAATATGACATCAACATAGCGTGACACAAAATTTTTTGGAAGCTGTGGCCACAGATGAAGGGACAATTTTAAAGAATATCATCAACAAAACTGCTTTTCGAGCAAAAAGGAGGGGAGGCATGTCGGGTCAATCCCAAGATATATCACGGAAACGTCAGGTTTATGTGACCATTTTGGCTTCCGGATTCATTGAAATCTTTAAAACTTATTCAAGGAAAACTGCAAAGTATTCACCGAAAATTTGTGCAATACTTGCAGCGCCCAGCAACCGATGTCTTAGCGTTGCTGTCAGGTCAATGAAATAGTGTCATGCTGTCAAAAACATTTAGATTCGTAAGAAAAGCGTTTTTCGTTCTCCGAGGTACGCAAAAAAATATTCTTTATCATCGCGCTTGTTCCCAAGAATCACGAAGCCTCTTGATCATAATATCCGACTATATTTTAATAACACAGAAATTGAGCAGGTGAATTCTCATAAGTTTCTAGAAGTTCGTTTCCGCAATGACTTGAGCTGGACCGATCACGTCAACGGTATGCGGATACGAATATCAACATCAATTGGGTTGATTCAACGACTTCGTTATCTTCATCCATTCCATGTAAAAAAAAAAACAGTTATATTTTTCTCTTATTCATTCTCTTATTGTGTAGAGTCTCGTAGTGTGAGGAACCTGCAATAAAACTGACTCGTATAGGTTGTTCTCTCTAAAAAAAGAGCCTTGCGCCTTTTGGGTAGATATCCTGTTAGTACTAATGGCATGTTTGCCTCTTGTAAGGTGTCACCGTTATTTCTATGCTGCAAACACTACTTAGCCCTCCCAATCTACCAAAAAATAAAACATGACTTTGAATCTTTCTCTTGTTCTTATTTGAATAGAAAAATCACACATAACTTGCGCACAATTTCTTGGATTGGTTGTAGGCCTGGCACTAATTAGGGCACCCAGACTACAGATCACCAAATAACAGTTTTATGCAACACATATCCAACATTAATTGCTTGTGCCCAGGAGAGTGTCACAGTTCACCAATTAATGAAGAAAAGGAGCCATCGTTTGAACACTCCCGTGTGAAATTTTGTTATGCATACCTGCTGCATTTCATTGTTATTCCTACTGTTCTGTGCGATGGTGTTTTTTTTTTCTACACCACTCACTATCGCTCATTGGTGACGACTTCTTCAGTATTATTTTCTGCCTGACCAGTGCTTGTGTAACTGCTTATGTTGAATTCCTGTATCGCTGTGTTCGATATACCACTGTTCTCACTGATGTGTTACTCCGTACCATCTGCACCGACGTGTAATGCGGGTGTTAGTCCTCGTCAGGAGACATCTTAGTCTCATTTAGCCTCTCCCCGCGGACACCATGTATTGTTGTCCTAAAAAAATAAATAATAATAAATAATAAATGCTACGAAATGGCTTGTTTTCATCGCTATCGCCAACATATATGAATGCCTTGGTAATAGTCTCCACAATATCATTTTTAAAGACAAACTGACCACCTCGCACCATTGCAGATCCGATGCCGTCAGGGTTGCAGGCAATGGCGCTAGCGACATTCTCTAGAAAGAATCGGGGAGAGTAAAATCTTGATAAGGGCCGCAATCGGGGATATTTATTACCATCCTTTCGCTTGGCACGTGTCGCTGACGAAGCGGCAGTGCCCGTCTGAGGTGCTTTGACGCAGTGTGAGGTTACTGAGTTTAATTACTTTAAATACAAATAAATCGGTCATTTTGTTCGGCCTTTGTTTACAATTTTTCGAGCACCATCCATACAAAGGAATGTTTTGATTTGTTCTGGGCTCATGAGTGAAGCATCCAGTTATTATTTTCCGGTATATTTCAGAGTGGCAGGTCACTTCACAACAAAAGCTGTCATATGAAGCCAACCCTTGGAGCAAGTCGCCCAGCAACATTTAGCACAGCTTTCGGCGCAGCAGATGGTTGGCGAGTTCTAGTTCTTGCGCATTACATGCACCTTGTTCTTTTTTACTTGAATATTAACTTTCTACAATGCATCTCTACAGCGTCACCAGACTGCGCATGCATCTCTTCACTTGTGTAACCTAGGCACGTTTCTAAATACCAGGTGTTTCAGGGAAGCCCACCGATAATATAAAAAAGGCTTTTTTAAGTAACAGTATGGCTTTGTAGCATATTAATATCTTTGTTGGCAGATACCTAAAAACCGGTGAGCCGCTTAACTAGGAAGCAGGTAGGCTAGCTAGGCTGATGACGTAGCAGCACGTACTAAAACAACGAATGCCATAAGCGATGATATTGCCGTCTGTTCATGATTGTCACAAGTCATAGAAATTATCTCGAAATAACGTATCAAGACCACAACGCTCTTATGTCCTGCTGCGAGCAATCAGATTCATATTTACTTAACACAGTGTTTGTACCTTAAAGAGGAAATGATTTCAAGTCGGGAAAAAGATCAAGCTGAACACACTCTTCTGCAGGTGTACTGAACTCCTGATATTTCCCTTTTCACCTCTCAGGGGTTTGTAGCTTTTACTCTCTTCCGGCTGTATGTGTTGTGATCAGTTGCGCAACAAGTCAATCACTCGGCTTCATTATTGGAGCTGTCGGCTGCAACCGACCGTACCCATGAAATTGGCCTCGGTTCCGGCGGCTGTCCATGCCAGCACCTTTCATTTACGCAACGCAGTAAGGACCATCCCTCTTTTGATGGAAAGTGCGTGGTCTTAGTGTCGACCGAGTGCCCATCACGCCATAAAGCGAAACCTCTAATCGAGATTGGTTTGCGTAGCCACAATCTGTCGCGGTCAGGTTTGGGTCACATTCGACCTATTGAACTGGTTTCGCAAATAGGTAATCACCACTCCGTTTTAGTGCTCTACTGATTTTTTCGCAAGAGGGCGGCTGTTGCGTTACCTACGCTGTTCAACGGTCGCATGGTAGGGTTCAGCACAATTCTTTTCTAACGATATTCACAAAGGGTTTCTGTCTGAAGTAAGCACGGTCGGCGTAGCAAATCAGGATACAAAATTCAAGCGTGCAGAGATGTGGCTTACGTTAAACTAGGCCAGGAAGTGTTGTGTACAATCACAGGATCCAGTTATTCGTCGGCCTTCTGAGTGGTTTATTTTAAGAGAAAGGTAGGCCGCAGATATCATTATCTCGCTTGGTGCTCTGTACTGGGAAACAGGAAAAGGAGAAGACAGGGGCTCATCATGGATGAATACCTACTCCGCAGCTGCAAAAATATGAATTATAAAGCCAGCGCAACTGTTTAAAATTCTTATTGGTGCTGGATACAAGGGACTGATTGTAATTGCTTGCGCCCGATACAAGCCAGCACCTTCACTCAGAACTTTCTCAGTATCCCATTATTGCTTGTTTAAAGCGGTTACTAACGACAAAGAACTGCGTCTTCGAAGAATAAAAAAAGCAAAGAAGGCGCGTGTGCTCCTTCAACACATATTATCGGCTGTTTCGTGAAAAGTCAAATGCTCATTGAAAATGATCAAGCAGCTTTGCACTGAGTAAGAAAAAAATTGAGAATAACGCTTCCAACATCACTTCAAAAAAGGGAAATTAAAATTTAGGTCAATATTTTTTAGTAATAAAAGGCTCTTTAAATTTTTATTTTGAGACACTCGCTTCAAACGATTACAACTACGAGAGTGCATTTCGAGTGCTCTAAAAGTGCAATGCCTCATTATGGCAGGGTTTCTGATTCTTAGAGTAAACAGGTTCAGCAAAAAATACATTTTATGAACAGCCGGCTCTGATCTGGAAATATTACAGCCGTTAAAAGATGCCACTAATATCATGACCTGCCGCAAAATTTTACCAGCCCCAAAAAGTAAGATACCTGTATCACACCTTTCTTCAGCCTGCATTTCTTGCCTCTTTTGTTTTGCGTAACCAAACAATACATATACTTCCCTGAAATCACGGAACGTTTTGAGAAGGTTCAGCGCTTGCCTGAGGGTAAAGCGCCTTGTAATTCATTTGCAGAACAAAATGGCTGCTGAGTTCGCATGTAGCCCATTTTTA
Source organism: Amblyomma americanum (assembly GCA_030143305.2). Classification (NCBI taxonomy): domain Eukaryota; kingdom Metazoa; phylum Arthropoda; class Arachnida; order Ixodida; family Ixodidae; genus Amblyomma; species Amblyomma americanum. The sequence goes on from JARKHS020009859.1 coordinate 23,646, forward strand.
GTGCCAAGTGGTGCCGATTGTTGCGGGTGCGGGATTAGGAATACGTAATCGCTTTGGAGAAGCATATTGTTGTGATATTCTACAGTATCGTTTGCAGCCACATTGGCAGCTAAATTCAGCAGCATCACCGCCAACATCTTCGTTTATTTTTGTGCTCACGAACACTTTCTTCGCGTCCTCAGAAAAATTGACTTGAATAACTGATAAAATGAAACGAGTACGAAGTTCTTTGATAAAACATATCCTACAGCCTTGAAGCCGTGACTTTGCCCGCAAATTTTGTATATTGAGTCGATTTTTTCCGGTTCGCAACCATGCTGTGCTGGAAGCCTCTTGCAGGTGGAGGTTAAAACGCACGGAGGAAAATAAAAGATGACGGCGAGTTTCCACAAAATTCGTGCACATTTATGAGCTCGCAGCGGCATGAAAAGACGCGCCCAAGTACGCCGTCGGATGTACGAGAACAAGGGGAATAAAACGGATTTGAAGATTTCTGTGCTTACAGTATATCCACATCTTAGTCTAAATCAAGAGGAAGAAATGGGCTTGAGCTGGGCATGTAATGCGAAGGCAAGATAACCGCTGGTCCTTAAGAGTAACGGAGGGCATTTCAAGAGAAGGCAAGCGTAGCGGGGGGGGGGGGGGGGGGGGGGGGGGGGGCAGAGTGTTAGGTGGGCGGATGAGATTAAGAAGTTTGCAGGCATACTATGGGCGCAGCTGGCAAAGGGCATGGTTAATTGGAGAGACAGGGGGACGCCTTTGCCCTGCAGTGGACGTAGTCAGGCTGATGATGATGATGATGATGATGATTAGTTTTTTGAATATCAAGAAAGCATTTGACACTGACGATTATGATATTTTACTGAGGAAGCTAATGCATTCTGGAATTTAGAGAGATTAGCATAGAATTCTTCAGAAGTTACCTTAATAACAGGCGCCCAATGATCCAACTGGGTGGTACAAGGTCTGATTTTGAAGCAGTTACTGTGTACGTGCCTCAGGGTTCAGTCCTTGGTCCGATTCTTTTCTGATTGTACATCAATGACCTGCCACACTTCACCAAACAGTTCTCTATTTTTATGTATGCTGACGACACATCTCTTTTATGCGCACATGAGTGTGCATCTGAACTAATTAGCACGGCTAGCCAGGATTTAGAAACTTTGAGTAATTGGTTTACCTCCAACAGACTTGTAGACGTTAATGAAACAAAATACATTATATTTAAGAGCCCAAGAAAAATAATTCCTGAAAATTTGCCTGCAGTTCAATGGCTGGGTAATCCTATTGATCCTGTCAATAAGGTGACATATCTTGGAGTAATTCTGGAGGAGAACTTGCACTGGAAGGCCCACATTCAGGCACTTTCTAAAAAGTTGGGTGCAGCGTGCTTTGCACTGTATAAATGCCGCGAGTACTTTGACAAATACGCAATCAGAATTATTTATTTTGCCATTTTTAAAAGCCAGTTGTCATATTGCATTGAATCCTGGGGTCACACCTACCAGTCTTATTTTGAGTCGCTCAGGGTTTTGCAAAAAAAGGGCAATTCGGTTCATCACACAGTCGAACTACGACGCGCACACTGCTCCTCTTTTTAAACACATGAATATTCTATCACTAAAATCGTTTATTGAATACAGGACTCTACTTACGGTACATGCACGTCTTGTGAACAATTACCCATTACACTCATCCATTTTCACTCTGCCATCTAATCGCACCCGTAACGATACACATGAAAATTTCCTTCTTCCGAAGACGAAAAATGTCTACGGAGAAAGGACCATAGCTCATGTGGGGACGAAGCTGTGGAATGCCCTTACAGATGATGTGAAGCAAAGCAGAAATTTTCCACTCCTGTTAAATGACTTGCTCCGCCTGCAACTTTCTTACTTTCTTCACCAATGTGCACGCGCGCTCCCCGGAGGGAGAGTGAGAGAGCGTTTGAACTGTCGGCACTTGTGTTTGTGGCGCTATGCCTTTGCGCAAGTAATGAACATGTGCGGCACGTCCGTATTAGCGCGGTCGGCGCGTTCTCATATTCGGTGTTTCCGTCATCCTGACCTCAGTACAGAGCAGGTTGTGTTGTTTCAAAGCGTTTGTCTAATAAGGTCGTCTCATTTTTTTCCAGAAGAGTGGCTGGAAATGTGGGCGTTTAATTTTTAACATTGATTCCTCCTTTCAAGCAGAGAAAAAAACGGATAAAAATAAGAACTGATCCTTTTTGTCGGAAAATTTTTCGCTTATTCAAATAGGAGGGCGGGGGGAAGGGGGGGGGGGGGCTTTTCGCACATTCATTCCCGTATTTTTTTCGTTTTTCGCTTTCAGGATAATATGGCGGATAATGTCGACAGATGCGGGACACGTGCACACGTTTCGGCAGTGATTATGTAGCGATTAATGTAAGGCATGTTGAGACGTCAAAATTTTTTCTTTTTTCCTTTTCCTAGGTTGCCACGGACGTTATATGGCTGTCCGAGAGACGCCCAATCATCTCTATCGTCTCATGCTGAAAGCAAGACGTTGTCTTTCCACGAAATCAGCGCAGCAAAATATGATTTTTCATTGACCAAATTTGCAGGACAAAGAGCTATATGGTTAGTCGTGAGGTTAGATTTTTTTTTGCTGCTTAACGACGCATTGATTTTACGTCCAACCGCAGCATCTCAGCTTCTTTGCCAAATAGATGAAAGGGGAACAGCAGAAAATACCTTCCATGTGCCGAAAAAAATTTCATCCCACGTCGACAAAGGCGTATTTTCCTGGTCTCTAAAGGGAACCAAACCATGCCGAGGGTGTTGCAAAATCGTTGAGTTCGTAGCTGCCAATTAAAATAATGATTTAATAATGTCGGTGGTACTGCGTGACCCAAGCAGCCTCCTTGGCTTTAATTTCTCTTTGACGACGCTACTCTAGGACCAAATATTTCTCATCTGAACTTGCTGTGCCTAAAATATGGCTAATATCCGCCTAGGAATTGGCGATCTATGTCCTCAAAGCTTTGCCTACCTGCGCAATTGCTTCAAAAATGAAACTTCTTATGAATGTGCTGGCCTCGAGAGCCCCTCGTCCTGTTAGCGAATTTTTTGGTTGATGAATCAAGGTTATGAAAATGACTGCAGTTCGCCCTATGGTAAAGCCCCAGGTAAGTCGCCAAGAAATAAAATTAATTAATTTATTTTAAACCGGCGCATGTTAGCGACACATACCTGAACAGCAAAATCTGCTGTGTAAAACTCTGAATCTAAGTCTTCTGCTAGCAAGGAAGCTGGAGAAAAAATTAGCTGCTCCTCTTAGTGAAACGAACAAAACGATAGAGTTGGGAATTAAAAGTGTTCGCAAATTCAGTAGTTATATTTCGCTTGCTAGCCTGGCGCAAGCAACAGGCTGAAGTTATTAGTTGCTCTAGTGGGTCAAAAAAAATATCAAGAAGCAAAAGTTGCGGCACCTTCCTTTCAAATTGCCTTGCATAAAAACAGGTGTATACCTTTGAGGAATATTTAAGCCACCAGTCATAAATGCTGCGAGAGGTGCTGTTTAAGAAACACCTGCGTAGGCTCTAAGATACACAGTCGCCTAACGCGATTTTCGTGGTCATTTTACTTGTTTAATGCCACTGTTTCATCTCAAAGCTACCTTTTCTTTGTAACTGATGAACCTGGTGAGCTTGCAATCAAGGCTCTCTCTATGCATACACACTGCACACATAGCGAAACGGCCTTTTCAGACGCTGTGGAGCGCGAAGTGGGTGCGACGACTAATATGAATATAGACGATTCTTCAAAGTAAGGCAGGAATTTGGAGCAGCGAGAGCTCGTCAAACAAAATAAAATTAGTTTTAGAGCAATATGTGCGAAGCGGGGCTGGAAGAGCTGCATAATTCAGCTCAGGAATCGCGCCCAATCAACTTTCTTCCCTTCAAACTGTCACAGGCTTCAAGCAGAGTGCTCAATATTTGAACTGTGGGAACGAATAGGATTCTAGCTCGAGGTTTGCAGCGCATGATTTATTAATTTGAGGTTCTAAGTGTCTGTGCCGCATAAATGGAGCAGCGAAATTCCTTTCAGCGGACGTTGTCATTTCCATCCAAGCGGGAGGGGGGAATGAACTTTTCAGCACCTAGAAAGACAAAAAAGAAAGACTACTAATGGGTGGCGTAGTTTTGAAGGAATATCCCGATTTAGCTTCCTACAGAACTGCTCTTAGTGGCAGCCTGATCAGTAAAATACTTTTGAAGTTTCGATTTTTAATATAAAACTGCCGATATTTAGCCTGCTTCATACCAAACAACCATAAAGTTGAAATGTAAGGATTTAACGCCATGGTTACTTATTTCTGGGTTACATAGGATTCGCCAAACCTAACGCCCTTTCTTTGTTAAAAAGACCGATGCGCCTCCTCTCTCGGAAGGTGAGGCTGCGATTTACTGCAGCATGCTTGTCACGAACAATTTGGTTAATGTTGGTTATTAGGAAAAAAATGTCAGAGATTGTAAAAGAATACCCTAGTAAATCACGCGGTGCACCTCAAATAGACGTGTTTCATTTGCAATGATGAGAAAAGAAAATGTACGGAAGGAAGTTCACTCTGTTAGTGACAAATCAGCTAATGTATAAAGGAAAATGATCACGCGTCAGTGCAGGAAACGCACATTTCTTGCAACGCTTTAACTATTTGAACGCCATGGTGTTCTCCGAAACATGCCCCAGAGTAAACTTTTTATTGGTTCTTCAAAAAGTAATAGAATAAAGAAATTCATACAAATTTGAGAAGAAATATTGTTTTCATACTGAAGCACCAATTAAAATTGACCACAGGGGCATGTTTCCGAGAAAAATTCGATGTTGAAAGAGTTAAAGCATACAGAGTATTCAAAGCCGGCGTTCCAGCGTCCAGGTGACTGAAATTTGTGAAAAATAACATGATTGATTGCGCCAGTCATGTCATGATATCGACAATAAGAACGGCCGAGCTCTCGTGTGCGAATAGGCAGGCTGATTAGAAATCTACAGCGAAGAAAGGCCCAGTCACGAAAGCCTACATCAGCGCTCAGCGTTGGCGCGTCATGCTCTTAGCTTGTACGGTTGCAGTTTCATCGTTAAGTAAGCATGCCTATTAATCAAGTTATCGCCAATAGAATAGTTGGGACTTGCCTTAAAACTTACTTAAGCAGGCAGTTTGTCCTGAACTGTAATTTTTCGAAAGGCGGTTTATCGGTGAAAAAAAAGGACAGAATTAAAATCTAGCCTGCCCAAATAAAATGTGGCACATTTATGTGACCTGCAATGTCCGGCAGTAAGGAGCTGAATATTTAGCATTGCTTGAAAGCGTTCAACGTTCAAAAGCATCAGACTGGTGCAAGTGAGTGTCACAAACAATAGTTCGTAATTAATTTTAAAGCGTAGTTTAGGAAACTATTATTCCTAAAATAGTACTAGTCTTAAATGCGTTGCAGCAGGCTGGCAGCTACAGCACCAGAGAAACCGGCAGCTCAGCTTGTCCCACTGAAATGTGGCAGCCTCGTTTCAAGTACAACGACGTCCGGGAATTAGGTTAACTATATATATTACATTGTTACGGGCCGTGTAACAGCCGGCGGCGTGATACTTCCCCTTTGGTGACATTCACCACACTGTTACAAGTTCTATTTACAAGGGCTCTTTACACAGGCGGGTCGACCCAAGCTTGGTTTGCGGGTCGACCTGAGCTTTGTGCGCTGTATTGTTTGCGGAATGGAAAAACGCTGCATCCGCGATCAAATATTCATAAAATATATGATCATATTGGAGTTGCAACTGCTCATAACAAAGATTTGTTTTATCCACCAGGCAGTGATCTTCGTGGGGCCTCTTATCATTCTAAGGAGCATAAAAGCGGCTTGTATCTCATACAGCTCAGTACTATTATGCAGACCATTTGCCGCATGGCATTTTTCTCGTCGCAGGCATGCAAATATCCCCGTTCCTAAAACCACTTCAAGTAACAATGTGCAGTGGATTATATAACGGCATTATTTTCCGGCTATTAAACATTACTTCTATATTTTTTTGCGCGTCTGAATATTAAGCCGAAATAAACAGGCATGCTTACGGTAGAAGACATTTTGAAGGAAATGTATTATACAGATCAATATCTGGCCATAAAGATAATGTCTGAGCCTTTAATGGAGCTTTGTGTCGACGAGAAAAACTGGACGCCAAATGCGGTACCCTGTGTTCCATTATCCTTGTCGGCACAAGCTTTAATATCGATGGGCAAAGATATTTCACGAAAGACCTTTCAGTTGCTACGTTATGACTGATGAGTGCTACATTTTGGGAACGAACACTTTCAATTACTTCAGTACACATATCCACTCCAGCAGCTTATTTACTAGGTTTTCATAGGTCCGGAAGTTATGCAGGGCAAGTTTCAGGGCTTCCAATCCACTACTCGTCTTTCTGAGTTTGGAAAATTTCTGTGATACCTAGCCTGTCTCTAGTGCCGCTAATGCGACAGTGAGAATAGTTTTTAAACACTACTTTGAGCTCTGAATTTAGAACTACTACCGTTGGTGCTAGTTCTTCCTTAAAGGAGATTATAATTTATACGCAGATGTCTCCTTCGTTTTATTATTTTTGCATTGGCCGGCACACACTGCTAAAGGGAAGCCTCAGCGAAAGACATGGATGTTGTGAAAACTCAGGTGGATGTTGTGACAATCAGTTGCACTTAGAACATATGCTTTCTGCCGCTTGTTTTTGTTTCATTTCGAAAACGGTGACAAAAATAATCGAGTAGTTTTCACGCATATGTGTGCTCAGCGCTTTTTCGCTCTTTTTTGTCGTTAGTTGGGCGACCAAGTAAAAACCTGCATTAGACCGAAAAGCTTCAGCGCCCCTCTACCCCCCATGAATGTTGAATACCGTTCCCTCCAAGCTATCTCCTCGAACTGTGATGTAAGACTACAGTAGACTTCCTTTCCTCAGCACAGCTTTTCTCGGGTATTATTAGCGTCTATAAAAAATCGAGCACCACAAAACGTGCAAAGTTTGTATACGAAAACATTTCATAACTCTTGTGCAATGCACTACGCAGAGGTTGGATAGCGTTTAATTTGATCACAACTTAGCGTGCACATAATTTCCAACTCGCTTGGTTATACAGCCACGATGATGTGCTTATTATGCACAAAGTTTGACGAATGAGCTTGTGTCGTGCAGCTTGTTCTGAGCAGAAGCAAGTGAACGAGACTGGCTCATCCAATTTAGCTTTTGAACAACATTCATTCTAATCCTCACTTGATGGCATAAGCTCGTAGTCTAGTACTTGTTGCCACTTCCGAGCGGGAACAGAACGTCATTTCTTGCTCCACATATAACACAAAACGCTGCACATAATTCGCCTCAAGTCTACCAGTTCACACGTATGTCTGCATTAGTCGACGGAAGCCAATAGTCACCGAAACAAAGTAGCATAGGGAATGTATTTATTTTAAAGTTAGGGGTTGATTAATTCGGAATTAAAGAGTAATATATTAAGGCATAAAAATAATTGATAAAAAGCAGAAGAAAAAATAACCGCATGCTGCCTGAAGGATCCGAACTCTCGACCTCCGAATTTCGCGTCCGGTGCTCTAATTGAGCTGCGGTGGCGGCTGTTGAATCTAGTGTTTTCGAGGGTTTTTTGTGTAGTGTAACCGAACCTTGAGAGAGTTCACCAGCGACACTCTCGTCGACAACGCCGGACGTATTGCGTACTGTATTACCCCAAGTGCCACTTAGGAGCGCGATCCAACGGTTGGGGTAGTAGCTGTGCGAAAACCCTCTTATGCGATCCATTGCATCAAGACTGCCAGATTAGAGGCTCTCGTTAGCTATTGAGCAGGAAGGGAAGAAAAAAGAGAGGCTTAGAGAAACCCACCTTTCAGTAGGAATGGGGTGCCGAGCAGGAGCCAGTAACCACCTTGCACGTCTGACGTTTGTAACGTGGTTATCTCACTTCGGCGCTTGTCGTCACAGACTTGCAGGCAGAAAGATTCTGCATTTTTCAACCATCACATCTGTAAATTTTAACAACTGTGCGCTTGTCTCGCGCTTCCGCGTCTTTCCCTCACGCTATCTCGCATTGGCAGCGCAGAACATCACTTTTAGGGCTTCCTGGAGCCCGCACGTGTACCAGTGCGTCTGTGCAGCGCGCTTCAATTATTGATTTGTCGTCGCTGTGGGCCTCAGTGGAGTATTTGAGATTTAGAAAATCAGGCGCTAGGGTGCACTGAAAACTTTCGAAGTTGACTCTAGCGGAAGCACACGATATTCGGAGAAATTCCTATCTTTGCATTGTTAGCATACAAAAATTTGCATTTTTTTTGCTATTGAAGTTTTTCCTGGCTTCAGAAACATTGCCAAAAGGTTTTTTACTGAATTCGTAAGTATTCGATGTGAGCGATGAACAAATATGGAAAGGAAGATTTTGCTACGCTTCGAAAGAATGGACTATTGCCATAAAATCTCCATAACTGTGCTTTACAGTAAGCCCACAGTTCCCTCACGATTAAAATCGATGTTCAAGAATCCTGGAATTGTTTGCATTTTCTCTTCTTCCTCCATCGACAGTTTCATCTCCGAATAAAGGACCTCAATTAAGTAAAGCATGAAGAATAAGAGGAAAAAATAAGCGGATGTTTCTCGAGCTCTTGGTTCCCAAGGTAAAGTTATGAATACTGTCAAAGAATTCCAAAGTATGCGACCTCCCTGCACGCAGGTACGCACTGACTCGTCGAAGTAGCTTCAGACAGTTCACAATCGATGCTGCAGGACCGGGAGTGCTTCTACTTAAAGGATCTTCTCATGCCTGGCTGGCGTTGGTGTCGTGTCTCTCAAGCTGCAATCTTCTCTTTAGCACGCCATCACTTGTCCTCAGTATGGCAGCCATCGTCTCTCGGCTCCTTCCTTGTTCTGTTTCTAGGTGTGTTCAGCGTCCTTTCATTAAGTCCTGTAACGAAAGTGTTCAACGCAACATGAGCTCATCCGGGAAAATCTATCGTGAGTGAAAGGAGGAGGAGGAGAGGAAGTCGTCATGCAAAAGGGAAGGTTCACCTTGGCCTGCAGATGCGCAGCTGGCTGAGGAAATCGAAGCAATCGAAAGGACAAAGCTGTGAAAAAAAAGAGGAAGCTAATTATGCAAGTCTATTTTTTTTTCGCTTTCTACGTTCGGGTTACCCGAAAGATTTTGATTACTTAATGCAGGGTCTTTGAAACTCAGCATCCGGAGACAGCAACTTTCAATTTAAACTGCTCTGACGGATACGGCAACGTCAGTCATTGCCAATTTGCAAAGTGGCCTCGTAAAAATACCACGGGAATGCAGTATTTTTGTCCTTTAATTCTGAAGGAATGCGTACAAAAACTTGCTTTTAATGTTCGTCTTACGCTCGCACCACGTTTTTAAATCGGCTATAAAAAAGCAATGAGGTGCGTTTTTGACACCTATAAACTATAAACTATAAACTAGATGCGGGCTTTGGAGGGATTTGCGGATATATTCATGACTATGGCTCAGCCTTACCATATAATAAAAAATTGCGTTCATAAACTATTTCTCGCCGACAAAATGCACTTGTCCAGAAGTTATTGACAAAAGCTGGATAGAAATATAATAATCACACTAGCATTAAGACTACAACTTGAACGTAAACCAACACATTTTTTCAGTTATGATTTTTATGCTATGTTAACAACATCGCAGTCTCACTTCCTCCTCAAATAACAGTCCGGCTATTTGCGGATGACTGTTTAATATACTCAATCATATCAAAGCCAGAAGACCAGCTCACATTAAATTTGGCGTTGAACTCCATTAATCAATGGTGCGCAGCTTCTAGAATGAAAATTAATTATACGAAAACATCATATATTACACTGACAAACAAAACCAAAAATATTTTTTCATTTGGTTATGAAATAGATGGGCGGAATATAACATGTGTCAACTCCTTTAAGTATTTAGGTGTCACTATATCATCTAATCTAAGTTGGAATTTACATATTGACAACATATGTTCAAAAGCTGAAACTAAGTTGTGGTACCTTAGAAGAAAACTGAAACTTGCATCCACAAAAGCAAAACTAACTGCCTATCTCGCGCTGGTACGTCCGACACTGGAATATGCAAGCGTCATATGGGATCCGTATCAGTCAAATCAAACGTATAAGATTGAAAAAGTTCAAAGAAGGGCCGCCAGGTTCATTCTGTCAAAATATAGATATACTGATTCCGTGACTGACATGCTGCAAGAATTACAACTTCCTTCACTGTCGAAACGAAGGAAGATCGCCAGGCTAAAATTTCTTTATCTTTTGCGCAATAATCACTTCAACTTAAACACAAGCTGCTATTTGCAACAGCGTTCGTGTCGCCTTGTAAGAAGCTCCCACAGTTACCAGATTACACCCATGATGGCCCGTATTAACTGTTTTAAATACTCTTTTTTCCCCAGAACAATAACAGAGTGGAATTCCCTGCCTCAGACCTTTCTGCAAATAGACAATCTCCCCCAATTTGAAAATTGCTTGTACCGTCACTTACCTGAATAGACATCATTGTAATTTTGTTTTTCTTTTCATACGTTTTGTTTCCCTACTGCTATTTTATGGTTGTAAGCTAAAATATTTACCCGCTAGCGTTTGTGCTTTAGGTCTGTATCTGCAGTGCAGGACAGCTGTGTTGCGATGACTGTCGTTTTCAATTTGACTATTTTGAATTGTGCACTGTTCATACTTGTGGCTGTGTGACATAACTTACATATGTATCTGTTTTCACCCTGTAACGGCCTACGGCTGACAGTATCAATAAATAAATAAATGACATGCTACATTTTCAATTACTCGTTTAATATATTTCTTGACACACAGAAGCACAGGCGATTTCCATTGAATGCTGCCTTACTGTAGAAAGCAAACAAGAGATTTTTTTGATTACTCGGGAACTTCGTCCAGAGATCTAGGGTTCGTTTCAAAACATTCTGCTGGTCGTAAAAGCTCTGAAGTGAATTATTAGCTTTGGATTACATATGCACATGACAACTGAAAACAATTATCAGTACACATGCAGTAACGTTGTTTTGTGTGACACGTGCTAAGTAAAGCCTTCTTGCATCATGAGCCAGAGCAATAATCGCAAAGCTTATGAAGATGACTAGGCAAAACGAGAATGGACGGAAAGCAGTCAATAAGAAACGCTCGCTTTAATAGAATCTTTAGTTGTACTTTTGTTGCTGCACCAACAAAAACATAAGAACATGCATGCGACGCGCAAACAGAGAGCGCCAGCGGTACTGCCTCCTGGCTAATTCAGGCGGTCTAATAAAACATACGCATAAGTATATAGAGTGAAAACAGGCAAAGACTAGGCTATATGAAGAAAAAAAACCTTAGGGAAGCAAATAGGGTTTCAAGAGAGGAGGCGTAAGCTATTTTGGAACTTTCACATTCTGAAGAGTAAGCCACAAAGCAAAAATAAACTTTAAGCATTTTTCAAGCATGAAAACTGAAATCCAATGGCTTCAATCTATGGTTCCGAAATGGTAGGAAGCATGGTTCACCTTTCTTCGTAGCAGTTTGTTTCTTTTGCGGCTTCTGTAGGGAGTGGCGGCGTGTTTCCAATTGATTTGTTTACATTCGCAAACAGTCTAGATTGCTTGAGCGTCTGCCTCCTCCTTGAGGCGATATCGCTCAGGCATGTCGGTTTTAAACTGGTGACTCGTTTTTTTTTGTGCGTGTTTTCACTATCAGAGCAACCGGCGTATGATGAAACGTCTGTTTTGAAACTGAACTCTTTTCCAGCTTCTACTCATCGTTTTGTGTGGTTGCGCGTAATTTTTGTTGTGAACTCAAATGTGATTTAATCACCGCGTATTTGTTTAGTTCAGTGGAATGTTTGGAGCCCCCTTTTTATTTCTTGAGGTACGTTATATCGGCTTTTTTTTTAAGTTTATTGCCTTCATGCCGCTCTGGGTCATGTAGCAAATTACGAAGTAGGTCGATCACCGCAATGTATTGCATGTCTGAGAAAAAGAGAAATATATAATTTTCATTCATTCCAGACAAGCGTGATTACGAAACTGGTCGTGCGAGCACATATCGGCTGAAGGGAATGCCCCATTAGTTCTTTTACAGAAGGCTCTGTTTATACGAATGGCGCCATGAAATCAGTCTGGCTGCCCATTTATTGCCATTTCTAGACTGTTATATGATTTTTGTTAACCAGCATCGGGTGTCTCCGACCCGCTCGAGGCTCATGCTTTGATCATCCTATACGTAAAAGGCATGTAATATTTTCCAGAATTTATCGACAGTGACATCGGCTGCCGATACCTGTAACATTCATTTCCATTATTCACGGCAATATATCGACTTCCGTTCACGCCATCTGTAACATAACTTACTTTCTATTGGGTTCTGATCATTCAGCTGAGTGATGATTGGAGCAGCTGCTGGCCATGCCTTCCCCTACCTTTTCTATTGCTACCGTACATAGCTGCAGTGGTTGCTGCGACTGGGCATCACAGAGATTAGTGTTCTTTTGCTCAGATGGACCGCTTCCTTGCGTTTTGTTTGGGACTCCGGTATCCTTTACGGTGTCACTTTTAATAGGCACCGGTGATATTGATAGTTCAACGCTTTCCTTGTGGCACTGTATTTATTTCCGCTGCAGCCCTAACGATGCCTTTTTCAAATCATCGCCACTTTCAGTATAGAACGCGAGGCCAAATGTCATTTTTTTCTTGTATTTATTTCTCAAAATGTCGTCACTTGCAGTAGGTATGGCGAACGCATGCACTATAAGGACACAATATCTAAACGTCATCCAAAGAAATTTGGCAAGGTGGAGAACTTTTCGTCTCAAGTGTGGTGCGCGGTTAAGAACAAATTTTGTTTCAGCTTCTGTGACATAAGCTCGTCATACGGTACAAAAATTCTGTCCTTATTTTGAACATTTCATTCAGAAGTTATGACTTGAGCACTCTCCTGAAACAAAAAGTACACATGCTTCTCTATTAAAGCTAGGTTTCTCTGAAAACCGCAAAAACATGCCTGTCTTTGCATGCAGCCTTACCAGACCGCGGACACTACCGGTTTAGGTGGTCTCTTTTTGATTATTGAGCGAAAAAAAGCATTAGACTCAAATTACGTAGCTTATTTAAAACCAGACCACCATTCTCGTCTTCGTATCAGTCTGGTGTGAAAACTGATCACTAGAGGTTGATGCTGTGCAATATTTCAGGTGAAGCATAGCTTCCGCCGTTGATAAAAACGAATAACACTAACTATAGGCGCAAAAAAAAACACTAGAAAGAACTGTAACAGAACCAACTAAGAAGTGACGCACCCGAGTACTTGAAATTTTATACGCACGTCGGTTATCGACCTCAAATTTTAGTGGCTGTAATCAGATACACGCTGACAACAAAATATAACGCTATCATTGAGGTTAGGTCACGAAGTCCTAGAGACGGCGACCTCTGTGCTGTAGGGCTTGAGGATGGTGACGGCTACTGTATAGTGGCATGATTACTGATGCTTCGCGGTATACTGGCCCAGGTTTGGGGGGGGGGGAGGGGAGAAGGCGAGACCCTCTACAGGCCGTCTGATAAGCGACTACTAACTGTAGCTCAAAGAATCACGTTTACATAGAGGCTAGGTGCCCTATAGTAAATGCTAGCCGTTGCCAGCAAGTGCACGCAGCGCAGTCGCGCGCAGCTTCTGCGCACTCGCTTTTTTTCCTCTACCGACTCCTCCTCCTCCTCCTCCTCCTCCTCCTCCTCCTCCTCCTCCTCCTCCTCCTCCTCCTCCTCCTCCTCCTCCTCTTTTCTCTTCGGTTCAATTCCAATCCTTGTTTTTTTTTTTGTAATGCACTGCAATTGATGCTCCTCATTTCCTCACAGCGATATTCTCTTTTATTTCTCACGTTGTCTTATGCCTCGTCCTTGTGTGCATTTGGCTGCGGTGAGAGAGCACGAATGGCAGCTATGCCAGGAAAACCAAACTGGTGTATTTTGAAACTACAGCTTATGCCTCCCTACCCAGGTGTGTCGTACAATTTGCTTGCGTTGGGACAAGCTGGCGAATGTGGGCACATGTCAAGATCATTCTCAACTGCGAAATGTAAATGCATACGGCTTCTCTGTTTAATGCTTTTGCTCGTCATAGTTCAGGCAGCAAGGTCAACGCTGCTTATAAATTTGATAGAGAATTTTCATTAGGCGATTCGAGTCGATGATCATCTAGTGCGTTCTGCTATTTGAAATGTAATCGAGAATCACCTCGGGGAGGGAAATTATGCGCTAGATAATCTATCAAATGAACTGGAATGAAATGTTAGGAAGTAAAGTAAAGTAAAATGAATAAATAGAACAACAACGGGCAGAAAGAGAGCATATAGATTCAGCATAAATGAGGGACGCCGTAAGGGGATTGGGGGGGGGGGGTGGGGCTTCGAAATAATTTACACTACCTGGAGTTCCTTAATATGCGCTAATATCTAGCAGCACACGAGCCTTTTAAAGCTTCGCCACCATCGAAGTGTGTTCGCCGAAGTCAAGATTCGATCCTGCGACCTTTGGATCGAAAGCCGAACGTTAAAGTCACTGACCCACGCCGCCAATTGATAGCAGTAATCACTAGAAGCCAGAGAAATTATAACAACTGTGACCATCCTTAAAAAACTAGCACTAAAGCGGACGATGGGCTGTTAAAAAAACTCACTGATCTCTCACCGATTACCACACAACACCCTCTTGGAAACTTCCTCTGTGCGTGTTTTTTTTCTGTACGCAGCTATCCTTAAACTCCTCTTGTAAATGAAAGAGAAAGAAAGCGCTCCTTTCACACTCCAACTATCGGATCCCTTAGTTTTGAACAGTGTTATTCAGTGACAGAAGAAATGGACTCCTTTGCGTACTTTTAGAGGACAATTCCTGGCGAAGCAGATTGCCACGTTCGACCAGGCTGCTTGCTGACCAACTTCATAAGCAACAGCTGTAAGCGTTTCTAACAATTTTGTGCCGCGAAATTCCGCTCTATACGCGGAGAAAACGCGGAAAGAAAAAGCAGAGAGCTTAACCGGTTGTTTAACTTAGTTGCACTAGACATCCTTGTAAGAAGCGCCCGATCATCTTCTTTATTTATGTGACAGTTCTTACTTTTCGCCCCCTAACTTTTATTCTTCTTGCAAGAGCAGCAAGTATGAAGGTAATCACAGGCCTAAGCAGTCATTCATAGCCTCACTTCAGCTTTGCAAGAATTGGAAAGGAAGCAACAGAAATTGAAATAGGCTCATGCTGTGGATTCACTTAGTGTGGTGAGCCGTGAAACTATAAATAGGCGAAATGTCTGCGTAGTTGAGCAACTACATAAAAATATATATGTTTCAAACGGGGATTCAGGAATGCCTTGCATTAAAAAAGGCGGAATCTTAAACAGGTCAAAAAGCTTCGCCCGGATTTTCTATTCCAAGAATGCTATTCCCTGCGCATAATGGGTTCATATCTATGAAGAAGGAAGGAAAGTTGGGCGAGTTGGTAACAGTTCATGGTGGGTGGAACAGCGCGAAAAGACGTCTCTGTTTTTCTCTTCTCGTCTCTCGTCTGTTCACGCTGTTCCACCCACCATGTTCATATCTATCTATTACCGATAACCTCGGAGAAGACAAGATTACACAGACAGAAAGAAAAATCGATCCGTTCGTTTTTCGCTCGAACTTCGTTCCTTCTTGCCCGCTCTCACAAAGCAGTGAGAGAAGTTTTTATTAATAGACATAAGCGCAAACCGTTATTCTGTTCTTTGTTTGTGGCCCCACTCTATAAACAGCATTACCCCGGGGGCAACTGGTAAACAACGTTGGGAACATTATTTCCCTCGCATCTCGTGTGTGCGGCACACCTGATCGCTATACTAATGAAAAGTGCTGCGCGCGCCATTGTTTCCGCCTCTATTGAAACAATGCCTCCATCATAGCCGCCTCTAAGCCCTCCGTTGTTCCGTCGGGCTAACGCTCAGTGTTGCAAAGATCTTCCCTCACGCCGGATACACACACACGCCCACGCGCGCACACGCGCACACACGCATACACGCACATTCACACACGCACACGTACACGGGCTCACACGATATACGGGAAGCAAAAAGAAAAGAAAGAGCTGGATATTACTCCTGTTTCCATCACCCTAAGGGTAAATTGTGATAAGAATCGAACACAGTGCACAAAAAAGCCAATGGCATGTCCACCGTTAACACTCGTACACTTTACTGATATCTTTTCGGCATATTAGCAAGCTGCTTCATCAGTAACATAAATAAGTGCCCTTGTTTCATTCGCACGAGCCTTTTTATTTTTATTTTTTTATGGCGTATAGTCATACAGCAAATGCAGAAGATGGTGATTAGAAGGTCGCAACTTGACTCAAACCTCATTGTGGTTTCATGGGGATTTAACGTCCCAAGGCGACTCAGGCTGTGGAGGACGCCGTAGTCAAGGGCTGAGAAAATTTCGACCACCTGGGGTTCTTTAACATGCACTCGCATCGCATAGTACACGGGCCTCTAGAATTTCAACACCATCGATATTCGACCGCCGGGATCGAACTTGCTTTTTTCGGGTCAGCAGCCGAGTGCCGTTATCACTGAGCAACCGCTGTGGCTTTAAAAGTCGTTAGGACTTTTTAGTATACAAAGTCAATGAATTTTCCTAAGAAAATTTGAGCGATTAGTGGGGAAATGATTCCCTGACGCTTAGGTTGCAAGCAAGACACGCTGCTCACAGGCCAGGCAGGCACGTTCGAACAGCTTGGTTAAAGCGGGACTTGATGTGTATGTTATGTGGGCGTTCGCGTAATATGAAAACGGTGAACGTGCCTGCTTCTGCAACAGAAGCCGCTGCCGGGACCCATTAGCGCTGTTGCGACATACCCTTAAAGTCGGAGCTCAAGTGTTTCCCAGATTTACCTGTTGGTGACGAGACTGAACGAGTTAGTGTAGCATTTGTTTCTTTACGACCCATGTCCGGATTGTGAACAATAACTGTCCTGGTGGGTTGCACGGCTGATTTGAGAGCCCAGAGGCACCTATCAGGTCACGAGAATTGTCAACGTCACGTTAAGGCGAGGCCAGAAAACGAGCCGAATGTCCTGTAGTAGAGCTGTCCCATATAAATGGAAAGGAAAGAGATGCTGGAGAAAGGATGGAGTGTGTTGTGCGTGAGTATACTAGTTAGATTCAGGTGTTTTTTGGTTAGCATTACTCCTCATAGACTCCAGAATCGCGAACTTCATGTCTCTTAATAGCTTAGTCTCTGTAAGGTCGAACAGGAGAGAAACTTCAACAAAAGGTGTTCTTGGGCCACTTGGTTCATTACTGTCGCCCGTCTGATTCGTTTCCATTTTTACGTATGTGCCTTTTGTCGCGCTCCTCCTTTTTAGCGACGGCAAAGAAACTTTTAATCCGGCAGTATCATAGCGCCCTTTCACCATATTGTCCCAGTGCCTTCAATGGACTCGTACTGAACTATTGCTCGCGTTCTAGTTCCGCCGAAGAGGCTGTGCGAGGAGGAGACATGGAGGGGGAGAACAAACGGGTTTGGGTAGATTTACTAGCTTTAGGTCTTTGCTCTACATTATCAGCGTAGCGCACCAGCTCATCGCCTCATGGGCCGCGCTTTCCTTTCATGTTCGGGTTAGCTTCTACGATTTATGCTCCCGGTAAAACATCGTGCTCGGAGTGCCGAGCTGTAGTAGCTAAGGTGCCAGATGCAGCGGAAAGAGCAAGATGCCAGGGTTCAGCATTGCGCAGAAAACGCAAAGCTCAAGCGAAGGCGATACGGTTGATACCACGCTTTCGCAGATTGAGTGCATCATATTGTTTGATCGCGCGTCTGTCTTTTATTTAGCAAATGTACACCCACACTGAATTGTGTATGGAATGCGAGTTTTAAAAATACGCAATGGAAATGCTATATTTGCATCCAGGACACATTTCTTTTAATTTAACAGTGTTTCGTGTAATTCGCACAATTCGAATTACATTACGTATTTCTGTTCCAGGCTGCGCGCAATGACAGCAACGAAGTTAAAATTTTCTTTAATATTTTGTGCCTTAAACTTTTGATAGGGGGTGTGGGTTCTTTGTCGGCGGAAGAGGTCTGCTGTGGGAAGCGACAGGATGCGGTGATTTAGGCGAAGGTCCATGAGGCGTTGCCTGCGTGCGATGCTTTCGGCGGGCGGCGCGTTCTTTTTGAGGGTTTTTATTCCGTGGCCAAAGTTCGAGGTAGCTTTAAGGGATAGATATCCACGAGGGAATGCACAAGCCGTTTCCTTCCCTGGGATGCCTTGGAGTCCGGAAATTCATTCTAAAACAATAGGAAGATTAAGGCGGGCTCCCTTGTAGACTCACTCTTTGGCGCTATGCGTGACCAGCGGAGCTAAACAAGAGGTAAAGTAAACGAATAGTATACGGCGAGCAAATGATTGGGTTTTCACTCCATGACCAAATTTTCTCATTCTAACGCGAAGGCAAGCCTTCGCAGGCATGACTAGCTATGAACACATCATCATACAATTGATCAAAAGTAGAATTAGACGCGGGGTATGCAGAAAGTAAACAATAAAGAAGGAAAAACAGGTCAAAGATAGTGATGTACGGGAACAAATGGAGAAAGCACGGCTTGCATTCTCAATTCCCACGCGAGTGATTTGGTTAGCGACAGGGCTATTTACTAGCTGGACTGATGGAGATCGTAACTGGAACAAACAGCTTGCTTTTCAGAGCTCGATACACAAGGTCGATACGCTCTGTCTGTTTATTCGTTTACGGAGCTGGCATGGAACAGATTCATTTAGCGCTGTGTCTCAGGGATTCTGGGCCTCCATTTGCATTGTGCGTTCGCATATGGGCTCTCTTGCAAGAGTATAAAAAATGGCCAACATTTTGTTCTGTCTGCGAACGTTTCAGCGACTTGAGGGTACATAATGCCTCATATGCATTCACTTAGCAAATTCACTGCTTCTTCCGATCAGATGGTAGAACCAGTAAGCCTGACGCAGGACAAGACAAACAGGCACACACACAACATCGCTGGAACGACACCGCTGGTTCCACCATCCGTGCACCATGAATCAACTAGCCCAGGAATTTAATCTATCGTGTTCCGCTGTCCGCTGGCTTCTTGGTATAGGGCTCACTAAAAGAAGTTTTCAAATACTTCTTGATGATCTTGAACTTGATGAACTTGATAGAAAAAAATTAATATGTAAATATTGCTGACAATAAACCTTTCTATTCTATTCTATTCTAACATCAGGAACGCTTATTCAGTGTACTCCAGCGTGAATCACTGCAGCTAGGAATTTATTTGCACCACTGGATGCTGATTCGCCGGTACATCTGCACACGTCACTGCCCCATAAACAATGAAATCCCAAATTTGACGTCATAACGTTATTGTCGTTTGTCTGTGAACTATGCTATTTGTTGCTGTTAAGCAAAACCGAGTGAAATCAGGCACCTTTACCTGCAAAAAGAAAAAGCTGCATATTTGAGTTTCTAAATGCAAATATCCGCAAATTTGATAGGGACATGAAAAGTTTCTGAATTTCTTTCTCTTCCAGTCTATTGTTTCGCTTAACCTTTCTGGGCTCGCTCCACTAAACGATCAAAAGATTCAGCAAATGAACCAGCGCTTAATTCACATATACTCTATTTATGGCGTTTCCTTCTTTTGTCAAGTAATACCAATCACACCTTCCTGCGCTGATAACCACCTCTCAAGCTCCGGAAAGATTTTTTTGTTTGTTTGACTGCTGTGTAGCCCCCCCCTCCCTCCTTCCCCTCTCCCCTCTAACGCGCGAGCACTGTAGTCGTAGTCTATGGTAGGTAAGTGAATGCAGTCTCGGTTGACTTCGTTGCCTCTCCTCTAGTGATTTTCTTTCTGTCTCAATTGCGATGCTACCCATGGCGAACTGCGATTCCTTGCTGTAATTTTAAAATCATCATTTGACCTCGCACCTACTATGCCTCCATTCTGTGTGCAGCTCTATACAAAAATATTACTTATCCCAAATAGCTTGAGAGCTTTATACGAATAGGACTTTCTTTACTTCCGTCAAACCCTAAAGGACTGCATAGTCGTGCATTGTAGGGGCGTGATGAGCTGACTCATTTTAATGACTGCAGTAGGTAATGTGCTGAATCGGTAACACATCAAAGCGAACATAGCTGCATGCTTCATGAGAAGCTTTCTATAACTGCACACTAGCCACTGCCTGCACGGCACAGAGGTTATTTGTTCGTTTATCACTCCTATGGAAGCCCTTGTATATTTGTCATCGGCTAAACTTGATGCTTGCAGACCGGTACTCCATTCGAGCATCTTTATATACTCCTAGTAAGTATTTCAGTGAACCAATGGTGTCATAAATAACAGGCCGCTATGAGAAGTACGGTCAATTACCTTTGTTTGCTTCCCTTCAAGCACGTTTTTACTGCTTGTGTATATTTGTGTCTACGCAGCATATGCCTTTGATGCACGGCATAATTACGGCTGTGAACACACCGACCGCTTAGCAATGTTTATCGTCATTAGCCTACTTACACGAGTAGTGGAGGCACGTTCCTTTCCTGCTTTCTGAAGTCATTCTTTTCATATTTCTAATACACATTTCTTTTGTTTGCGACGCCTTTTGACATGCATGATGGCTCCATTAATTACTAAGTGCTCGAGCAACAAGACCCTTACGTCGACTTAGCTTTCTGAATGCCTACCTTTTTTGCTGCCTTTAACAGACTGAACACAGTTCTGTAGAAGGGAAGAGCAGTAGCACGCCCCCCCCCCCCCCCCCCCCCATTTTATGAAGATTGCTTTTGGCGATGGGCCTGGGATATGAGGCCCAGTATTAGGTCCCTGAATAACATTTCCCAAATGGGAAGCTTTTATGGCACAGGTTATGCGTGTTACCAAAACACGATGCTTTTAGAGCCATTTTGTACCAAAGAATTGTGGTTTTAAACTGGCTTTCTAGTGGCAAGGTTTAAAGTACAGCAAGGGCTTGTCAACAGAGGAAGGTTGTTTCAATCTATTATAAAACATTCAATTACTACGTGAAAGCACACAGCTGGGACTTCCACAATGCTTTAAATAATGAGTAGCTATGCTACCGCCTCGCTACATTTTGTAAAGTAAGCGATACGCCAAAACAAGTGTTGAACGTATATAGTACGTTACTACGCCGTTCCGTTTCTTGATAACTACATTACAATCTCCAGTAGATATTATCAGCAGATACGAGATCAGCAACAATAGCATAATCAGATGTATATATCACGATGAATACTGTTCTGCAAAACAACCGCACCACCACTATATGTTAAATCCAGGTGAAATCGCTTCTTGCATATGAAGTGTAGGGCGGCCATAAATAAATTGGTTTAAATTTGCATGCGATTTAAATGATGCAATGCGGTATAAAATTACACATGACATGCCATTAGCTTTGCTTCGATCTCGTGCTTTGTTGCCAATTTAGAAGAACAAGAATAGACGCCTCGGAGTGCACATTGGCGGACTCAGTACAGCTCTGTATTTTGAAAGATTATCAAATCTTAAGAATGAGTGCTATGAGATATTTTTCTGCTGCTGTTTTGTTTGTCAAACAGCTCATTGCTGCGTGGCTCTGATGGATCGCTAGGAATTCGAATATAAGAGCTAAGAAATGCATGCTGGCGTTGATTCATCACCAGAACAATGCAGAATGGCAAAAATTTATGCAAAATGCGTTTTGTTAAGTCGTTGCTTATAATAGCCCGATGCCTCATGAACATTCTCTCATACACCTCGTAAGAAGCACTTTATCCGTGCCGACACCATGAGAAGTCTTGACATGTAGTTTGCATTCCGGTGAAAACTTCATGAAGGGTGTTCAGAGCTGCCGATACATTGTCGCAGATATCCATTAAAAATATCAGCTGCTACAAGAGACGTTACAGCGAAAGGAATATATGATTCTTGAATCTGAATGTTGTGATGCATATCTGCGAGCAGCACTCGTTTAATTCATTTGCTTAACAGAAGTGGCAGCGTTAATGGCACATCAAGTACTTTTGTTCGGATGCTTGAACTATTCATGAAACACCAAATAAGCTTGAAGCACGCACTAGTGTTTAAGTGTGAGCTTTTATTTTTAGAAAATGCGGTACTGAGCCATGCATTACCATTTTATTACCTGGCACGACTGGAAACGTGTCAAGTAAGTTGTCTATTCATTTGGAGCCAATAAATGAAGTCTTAAAGCAGTATAATGAAGAATTGTGAACTCGCGATCCCTCAACTGTCCTTTTTTATTAATAACGCGATATTTCCGCTTCCTACGCCGTTTAACTTGCGAAATGCAGGATCGCTGGAACTTGATGACGAGTGTCGGAACGTGATCGAAGTTTCACAAATGAACTCTCCATCGCTATTTATTTTTTAATTCTCTTCATGCAAGTTAAACATTTTAAAATGCTATTTTTAGTTTTCCGGCTGCACCTTCCGTTGCTGACTATGCGATAGTTTTGTCATTTTTCAACAAGCTAGGCAGCTTCGTTTCATTCCTCTCATTTCCCCTGTGTGGGAGGCCAAGTGAAGTAAAACGCATCAGTAAAGAATCAGTAAAACGCATCACAGGGGCGCAAGCCCCTCAAACTGCTTGTTATAAAACTGCTCATTACCTCCGCGAAACAAAACGTTAAAGTGAATGTGTGATATAAATAATTCTTCAGTGCTCTGCAAAAGTACACGCTCCTCCTATAAGCTTTATGAGGTAGTAATCAGAACAGACAGAGCTAAAAGTGAAATCAGTATATAGCTACTTCTTTCAGACGTGTTCATGTGTTCATCGCCCTAAAGAACAGTGTTGAACGTCATGATCGTGTGCCATACTGATATGAACCAAGCGCTCATTATGATCATTGCACAGCCAAACAATCCGCAGAAGAAAGCATTGGTAGGATGGCTGAAACATCCGTCGCTGTCATAGTTACATTGTCACCGGGACTGCAATTCCCACACACGCGAGCAGGGACCTCGGCATTCCCAGGAGTGACGATCCACTCGACGGCGTAATTAGGACCGTCGGGTGCCATCCCGGAGCTCCTGCGCCAGTCCCATTAGTTCTCCTCGTATCTCGTTCTTCCGGAACGTGGCGGCTTTGAATGACTCTTCTTACGTCTGGACGACGTGAACGCCTAAATTACTCCACCGCATAGTCTGCCTACTGCTAGTGATGAAGTAATCTTTTTTCTTGAGACTCAGTTTAAGCTAATATGCAATGAGAGCCGAGACGGAACGAGACACTCGGTTCCAAGGAAGAAATCAAGGGAACAGCTTCCAGGAATGACATAGTTGTGCGCAACTGGTTTTCTTTTCCGCATTATGTAAACCAAGCCGATTATCCGACCACGGTGTTCGCGCTAGGCAGCGAACCCGGGAAGCCTTCCTTGGTTGACATCGTTCGCAGCCTGCTGAGTGCTAGACGTTGCCAGTCGTCGAGAGGCCGCTTTGAGCTGTACTTTGTAAGACTGTTCGGGTCTTCTTCAGCGCGCTATTGGTCAAAGTGGATTCAAGTGTAACATGTTGTTTCCTCTAACCGTTTGTTTATTAACTTAGCATATGCACTTTTTGTTTTCATAACTGTTTCCTATTCCTGCTCCGCAAGGCCTTTTTTGAGGCTTGTATGTTCTGCCTGAAAAAACAAAATGAGGGTCGATTTGCCTAGCTAGGCGAAATGCGAATTAGGCGCGTAGTGCTGCGGGGCTATTGTTTTGCATTGTTTATCGTGGTTATGCTCTGTTATTCGTGATATTTTTAAATGTCAAATTAATGCATTCTGTGTGACGTGCGTGTTTGCATGGCATGGATGAAGCACATTTGATAATTCATGTAATGCTTATTACAGTCGTACCGTGCATGCATGACAGTCACAGCTCCAGTTATTCAGAAAATCCCGGGGCGTCGGCGTTGCCCTCCCGTCATTAGCGATGCTGTGAGCGGAAAAGCAGGTGACACACTTTCCAGGTTGACGTTTCAGAACGTATCAGAAGGTACCCATTGTGGCAGGTGGTAGACACCTGTTACCGGCGTAGTAACCATATTCGTGGTTTTAACCAGATGCAAATTACACATGGTGACCCCCCCCCCCAACACACACACACACACACACGCACGCACACACGCACGCACGCTCACACGCACACACACACGCACGCACGTGCGCTCGCCGGCTTTTCACGTAACGGGGCTAGTAATGCTTTCACATTAAAAGATTATTTTTGAACATTACTTTGAAAGTCTTCCCAGAAACTCTCTATAACAGAGGAGAGGAGTGCTCCTCCTGTAAGGCGAACCTGGCGCCTGTATACACACGTGCTATCGCGAGCTCTCAGTGATTCTATGGTACTTATCGCTCTCCTTCAAATGCTGTGTTTCTTGTGACGCCTGTGTTTTTACTGACTGTCACAGTGTTAAAATTAGCGTGTTTATTATATGCTTTCTTTTTATAAAAGTGGCTTTGCCTGTGTTTTTACTGACTGTCACAGTGTTAAAATTAGCGTGTTTAGTATATGCTTTCTTTTTATAAAAGTGGCTTTGCCCATAGATGCTCAGTCTCTTGTTCATTAAAAAAAGAAAATACAGAAGGATTAGCACCGCCCTGATACCGAGCATGAAGCCAGGGGCAAGGCTTTTCACTCCGGCGGCGGCAGCCCGATGAAGGCGGATCGCAACAACGGCATTGTGCTATTATTTGTCTGGACTGAGGGGACATCATATGCCCAAAACTAATCATGTCCTAAACTACTAAGATACTCAAAATAAAGACGCGGCTTTAAATTAATAATATCGGTAAATTATGCTCATCTTACTCCTGTGTCGTGCATTTTTTTTGTGTCTCCACTGCGTTTCTTCAATAATGACACCACGCAAGAAGAAGGATAGCAGAATTCATTTTTTTTTATTCTTGCCAGCTGTACATTTCTCCTGTAGAGGATAGTTAAGTTCTGCATAACATAACTACATTCTTTCCCGCTACCACTGTACAGATGCTGGTCAACGCTCGACACGTTCCCATTGCCTGAGAAGAATTAGTTCTCCGTCTCATATGCTTCGTACTTCTGAGAGCTGAAAGTTTTTACTGATATGGAACACGAGAATCTTCATTTTCTCCTCCCCTTCTTTTACAGGCTGATAATAGCTGTGCACAATTCAGTCTTTTAAGCGTGCTTTCACAATAATGTACATTTAATACATCAAAAGAGGCTGAAATTAATCTTCATTTCTAGTTGTTCTTATAACATTCGTAGTCTTCGAGAACAGCGGTCGTGGCTTTGAAAGCCTTGCAGATCATTTAAACACTGGTCAGACTTCTGTGCATTAAAAATTCTGCTCGACCACCAGTCAATTTCGCATCTACGGCAGTGCAATATTCTTTCAGGTGTGTTAACTCTTTCGAGGCCAAGGTAACCAGCTGCAGGTGATAACTTTCGCAAGCAGTACGCCTAGCACTACGCCTGGCAGTCTGCCTGTACCCAGTGCCTATGCGACTGACAAGAGAGAGAGAGAAGGAGAGAAAGACGAGCGGAAAGGCAGGGAGGTTAGCTAGGCAGCGCCCGGTATGCTCCCCTTCGTGGGAAGGGAAACGGAGGGAGAGGTAGAAAGGGGAGAGAGCAAAGAGAGATGATCACTTTTCCACGTGTCCGTTGGCCATTACTTGCAGGGTACACAGGGCACACACTGATAGTTCACAACCTTGAACTCAATCCTGAGTCCTTCAAGAACTTGAAAAGTGCCTTCAAAGCTGTCCTCTGCGATGAAGGCTTACTCTAAGGACCCAGAATCCTGGCTTCAGTAAGGGGCCGAGGATCTAAACGGCGGAGTGTTGCGGCCAAGAGTGCAAGCTCACGCTGAAACCGAGGGTAGTTACAAAGGTGTTCTATAGTTTCGGCGCACCCACACATCTCACACGCAGGAGACTGCCGTTGCGATTAAGGGGGAGTAGGGATTTGTGAACGCCACTCCCAGCCACAGGCGACACAACAGCGTAGCATCGAAGCGGGAGAGGCCGGACGGAGGCTCGAGTTGAATTAAGTGGTCGAGGCGGTGCAGAGGGCATGCGGAGTTTCCAGGAGAAGACCATGACGCTAAAATCTCATTTCGGCCAAGCATTCGCAGATGTCTTGCTGCGTCGGCTCTTGTCAGTAGCGTCTGGAAAATATTGGCACTGCCGTGAGCCGCTCGAGCTGCAGCGTTAGCTGCGTCGTTTCCGACAATGCCACGGTGTCCCGGTATCCACTGGAAAACGATGTCATGACCCTCTTCCTGCGCCTGGTGTTGAAGATGTCTTAATTCAGCTACGAGTTGCTCGTGTCGCCATGGCGTAAAGCAGAATTAAGACATTGTAGGGCTGCTTTTGAGTCGCAGAACACAGCCCATTTGTGGGGTGTTTGTGCACCGATGTACTGCACAGCCGCACGAAGAGCGGCCAATTCTGAACCCGTGGAGGTTGTCGATGCGATGTTAGCTGATTAATGCTGGGCTGTCTCGCAGGAATGACCACGGCGCAGTTGAACTTGTAGATGAGACCGAACCATCTGTATACACATGAGTGCGGTCACTATATGCGGCGTGGAGTAGGTAGAGTGTCAACTGTTTAGTAGCCGGTGTCGATAAGTTCGATGTTTTCGTTATGCCCGGAACTGTAAGATGCACGCATGGCTCCCGCAGACACCACAGCGCAGAGGAAGGCCGTGCTGCTGGGGTGAACTGGGATTGGATGGACTACTGGTGGGCTCCTATAACCTTTGAAAACGCTGCGTGTGGTATGACCGCGACACAGACAAGCCTGTCTTAAAAACTAGTGCGCCACACAAAGAGCACGTAGTAACGCCCGGCTCAACTTTTGCAAGAATGGCATCGCAATTAAAAAATATCTTCCTCAAACTGCGCAAACAGATGTGGAAACTAATGCTTTTGCCCTTTCTGTGATGACACGAAGAATGCCGCGCGCGTATTAACAAATGCATTTACTTGACAGTGCATTGCGCTGCGGCGCGGATGAACTCTTTTAAGTTGTTCGTTGCGCCTGAGCTGTAAACCCAAGCGGCATCTTGACACCGTACACATGTCCCTTGCGACTGAGCCTCGTCTTACGTTGCTGTCGCACAGCGGGCTTAATTAGAGTCCATAAAGGGCTCATTGTGTCTTGGGCGTGATTGCGTCTCTGGGTCTGCTGCGCCTGCTACTGCCTCGTTGAGAACGCAAGCTCTGCCTTCATTCGCTAATCTAGATTAGCATTGTGCGGTTCTGGGTTGACTGCCCTTGT
Organism: Amblyomma americanum; assembly: GCA_030143305.2. Classification (NCBI taxonomy): domain Eukaryota; kingdom Metazoa; phylum Arthropoda; class Arachnida; order Ixodida; family Ixodidae; genus Amblyomma; species Amblyomma americanum. The sequence goes on from JARKHS020009859.1 coordinate 51,031, forward strand.
CAGAAATCTTTGAAAGGTTGGTCATTTGCGGTTTTCGAGAAAGTGAAAGAGGGTGGTATAAGCCCGCAATTATATGAGAGCGGTTAATTACGACTGTTTGACATCCAGCGTTACATGAGGTCTGAGATTTTACGCTTCCAAACGGGCGTCTAATGAGTAACATCTTAATACAAAGTGTCTAAATACCTCTCGAAAATGATTACGGTCGTTTTGTCAGTATAATAAAAGCGCAGAAGCACATCATCTAGAATAAACGAGCTGTCTCAGAAATGCTGAAGATTTTGCGCCTATTGTTTAAGCATGATCTGCGTTTGGAAGCATTCACGTTGCACTGAGTAACAGCAGCAAACGTAGCAGAGAAGGAGCATGAAAATCCATGACCACCCAACTAATTCATGCTCGATATATGAGCGCAATTGACCCGCACACGCTATTCTTCACAGCTAGAATTTTTCCACAGAGAGACGCTAGCACATCGCAGCTGTTCTTCATGGTGAACATTGCATGCTTTGCGTTGCTGGCGAGAAATTTTTCTTTGCGACATCCTCCTTGTTGGCCCGGTATCTGGAGAGCTTCATTTAGGGTCATTGTCTTTTGATTAAAATTACTTTTTCGGATATTTGGCTAGAGCAGATTTCAAGAAGCCCTTTGCACCGCGCATCCGTTCGTTTGCCCGCAGTACATTGTCCGTACGGGAGTGTACTGGCGTTTAATGTAAGATTTTCTTCAGCACCTGTACAAGAAGGAGAGGAGAAAGTAACTCACACCGGTGATGGGTAGAAAAATTGTGAAAGGTGTGACAATCAAATGCAATGCGCATGAGTTTTACACCAGTTAGAAACAAACCTACAGCGTCTGACACCATCTGCGTTTGACACCTAATCATGGCTAGCATACAGTGCTGCCATCAACCGGGTCTCCAGAATAACGTAGAGAACATAGACATTCGCGCGAGCAAAGCAAAAAGCAAAAAAAGTTTGGAAACGGGTGTCAGACCCCCGCGGCACCATACACGGCTAGGTTGCGACTCGGCTGGCTACGATGTAACGATCCACAGATTTGCGGCAGCGCTGTGGGAGGCTGGTTGTAGAAAACAGAATGGCCTTTACGCCTTGCTAATGCAGTCGTGCTCGGATCAGTGAAAAATTAGGTATTACGCTCTATAAGGGCAGATTCGGTGCGCAAGCTTAATGCTTTGATGCTTTATTGGTTTCAAACCGCCGTGGTGGCACAGTGGTTACGGCACTCGGCTGCTCACTCGAAAGACGCAGGTTCGATCTCGGCTGCTGCGGTCGGATTTCGATGGAAGCGCAATGTTAGAGGACAGTGTTCTGTGCGATGTTAGCGCACCTTAAAAAACCTCAGGTGATAGAAATTATCCGCAGACCTCTACTACGGCGTCCCTCATAGCATCAGTCGCTTTGGGACGTTAAACCCCCATAAAACCAGCTTTATTCTTTTCTTTCCTGCTTACACATACCGGAGAAAGCGCAGGGAAAGCTGAAGGCAACGTGCCTGACTTGGCCTTTCCCTCGCATACAGTTTCGGCAGCATTACGATCAGCTTAAGAATATACATTTCTAGAAACAGTGAATACAGTCGAAGTGCAGAGTTTTGTGTCATACAGGCTCCCATACAATGGACATAGATATTCGAAGTACACCCAGAAAGCTTATTGCAGTGGACGACAAACACAGATGCAAGGCTCAGTCATCTTGTGGGACAAATGGATAGCTAAGAAAGGTCTCATCGGTCATGCATACAAAAGGGTCATGTCACTGTTTGCGAGCCCGACCAAACAAGAAAAAAAAAGTTGCTGGTACCGAATTTCTTTCTGAATAATAGGCATCTTTACAGTTATTTTGCTAACAGTTTTGTTCAAATCGATAGGATGTTGCAGATTATTTAAAAAACCAGAACTTTGTCATTTAAATTCAGTTTTTATTATTCCTGCGTGCTTGAGGCTTTCTGTTCGCGTGCCTGAGAAGAACGAGCATGTGTGTTTGATCAAGAATGCAGTTACGTGAAGTTTTTTTTTGCACACATTGAATAACTTAAAATAATAAACTTCGCCAGCTCTAAATAAACAATAATTCGTCAACACTGGACTTGTCGGTAGGTCTTGTGGGCGTCAAAAGAGACGCTGTGCTACTGTTGCATCTTAGAGGAATACCTAAAAGCAAAAAGCAGGAAAAGCCTCTGAATGTACCTAGATGGAACACGGCATTCGGAGGGCATCGCAGTGCATAGAAGTGCGATGCAGGAAGCACTCATCAGGCGTGAGAGGAGCGCGGCTGATGTTTACAGGCGCCGCGCTCACGTCTGCACCGGGTCGTAATGAGGGGTTAGCGCAAAGTTAATGGCAGAAATCTGTGCTTCACACGTAAGCGGTGGGCACGGCACTTTCCATGCGCTTGAGGTTTTCGCAGCTGAAAAATAAAGGTCGCTGCGGGTGAAAAAATCCTCCTATTTCATTACTTTACTTAATGAGAGTACACCGTACGTGTAAACGATCCATTTCCCAAACGCGTCTGCAATCCCTCTCGTTTAGCTGGCTTATAGGAGACGAGCTAAAACGAAAGGTAAAGCCGCACCGCGATCCCCAGCGTTACTTGTCTGCGCTCTACTAGTGTGCTTACTACATTCCTGCCAATTTTTTCCGTGTTCTCTCGTACCGGCTGTTGTACCCAGGAGCCGGAAACCGCAAGGCGCATCACGCACGAAATTTTATCTTGTTCTGTTCCTGTAGAATTGTGTGTACGCTATTACTTGAACTACCTGCATTAGCAGAAGGCTCGTACACATAGATTCAGGACTCATGGATTAATACGCAGTTTTTTTTTTTGCGATCGATGGAGTGGTCACCTTCAGTGGGCATTCACAACAGTCTTTATTTTCAGTGCGTGTCTACTCAATAAAACATTTCGTTTTCGCAAAACGAACCGTGTTTAGCCTGTACAGACGTTCCATGGACTTCATATGGCACTCTGCATGGTCATCTGCCTCTTTGAACTCCCCAATGTTGATTCCGCTATGCTCTCCTGCCTCAAAGAAGCCTTCATAAAAATAAATAAATGTGGGGCATATGGGGTGGGGGGGGGGATTGTATAAATTTGGCAGGTGCATTTTCAGACGAAACCTATGCCGTGAAATTCGAAGGTTCCCCGCTCAAGAGACTGCCAAGTATACCGTCACCAACAGTGATTTCGCTGTTTCAAAGCCCAGCTCTTAAGGCTCATTCACACTTGTGAGTCGCGAAGGCGTGCGAACGGCTTTCGCTTGCGCGCAGGGAGTGGCTGGACAGGACTGATGCTCACACTAGCGAGGGCGACCCACGGGTTGACTGCCTTCTTGAAGGTATTGTCGATGACGAGAGTTGTCGGTCTTGACTGTTACCGGCAACGTGAAGCCGGGTGTGGAACATGGTTCCAGTCACTTCCGAGGCGCCGCTGAGGGATTAGCAGTTTGCGACTCGCAGTCGCAAAGTAAGGCTATCGAGCAGGCCTGCGACTGGCCTCGAACAATGCGACCACTTATGGCTGTCGCTTCTAGATAAAAAAAAGAAAAACATTTGCACGACCTGCGTGACTGGCAACTGGGAATGGGCCCTAAAGCGCATGTTCCCATGGCTTGGTGGTGCAACAAGGTGTCGTAACACATCACTTGAATATCTCGTGGCTACGTGACATAACCGGACTGTGACGTCACCTGCACGCCACCGTCACATCATCCCAAGTCATTAGCGCCGGTCAGCTCACTCTGCGCCGTGACCTCACTGCGAGCCTGCATTCGTCCGATCGCGCCCCTCGTCCACTGATCACGTGAGAACATGATTATTCTGATTGATTCAACTACGGGCGCCTGTACTGTAGTTAGTGACGTTGATGAAAGAAGGGGGTTAAGAAGCTAAAAGAGGAGCCTTGGTGCACAATGGACAACAGGACGATGCCACGCAGCTAGTGTCGCATGAGCTTGAATAGGAAAAGTGTTCAAAAGCTGCGCCTATCAAACAAATTAAAGAAAAAGCATAATCGTAGAGTCCTTTATTCAAGTTGACTTAACCATTTTTAATGTTTACCATAAACCATTCAAATTAAAAGCTGAAAGTTTCGGTATTAGCAGTTCAGCTTGTACAGCTAGAAGCAATACGACAGGAAACAAGGAAGCGCGTGGCCGGCGCAGGGATGTTCAGCTTCGGGAGTGTCGGGGACAACAGGGACAGCTATTCAGCGTTGATTCGGCCTTGTCTGCTTGACGGAATATTCGCTACTGTACTTTTAACGTCTGTGCTCCCGGGTTTTCTTAGATAGAGGATTGCTAGATCGATTTCCAAAATTTTTAGGGTTCTGTCTTACACCAGCATCCGCTGCCCAACCCCAAATTTTGGCTCGCGCAGAGCAAGTAAGACGCGAAAGCCTTATTTTCAGCAATGAAGGCCAGCTCAAGCAAACAATCCCTCAGCTACGTGTGCTGCAAGTGGTACACGTCTATAAGCGAATTTATTTATGTAAAAAGTAACTCCTGAGAAAAGGGAAGGGGGTTGATGGAAAAGGAGTACATCTCTAAAGGAGTTGTTCAACAGAGTGAAAGTAATCTATTTTTGCTTAAAAAAGGAAGCACCCAGCTTAGGCTAGAAATAATAAGAGGAACCCTCAGCACGCAGAGCAAAAGAAATTCATTGCAGACTTCATTATTCATGAGGAGCATATATGCACATTGAATAGAACTGACATAAGATGTGCCTTCTTTGTGAATGACAGAATGGAAATCTGAGCCAGCAGATCTTTGTAAGTTATATCGTGACTGATGAAAGGGGCATTGTGCTGCGAATAATATGTATAAACGAACTTTCTTAATGTAATAATCCAAATGTCACGTCGATATTTCCTTTCTAATATCGCCTTTGTGCAATGCACTGCGTTTCGTTTTCAAATAACATGCGCCTACTTTATTAATATCACAACGGAAATCTAAGCCCGCAGATTTTTTTCAGTCGTTTTGTGACTGTTGAAAGCGACATTCTGTTGCAAATAATATAAACTAATTTTCTGAATCGGCTATTCCAAATCTTTCGTCGATATTTTCTACCTAATATCGTCTTTGTGCAATTCACTGCGTTTCGTTCTCCTTACAGACGTTCTACTTACAGACGAACCCATCTTACGACATGGCGCCAAGAGGGGCGTAAGTGCCCTCATTGTGAAGAGCTGAGACAGATCTCGTATCATGTACGATAGTCTTGCGCCACAATGTCTGACAAGAGCGCGAGCAGACGGAGTTAATGGAAGTCACCATGCGCCCCGTTAGTGGGCAGTGGCTTTTGTAAATCATTGATATGTGTAGGACAATAACCTATGCAACCGAGCGCGTTCGCGTGGCAAAAAAAGAAACAAAATATCTAAAGACTATCAGGATAGTCTGCGACCGGTGCCCAATGCTATGTATAATATGCAAATGAACAATATTTTTGGAAGTCATGTGTTTCATGGGAAAAGATCGTTATCAGAAAGACACTGACGTGGAATAAAATTTGCATTTTTATATTTAAAGCTGATAATTGAATTTGCATGCCATATTTGAACTATTATCAGATGGCTGCATTCAGACAGGGTTCATTTTTGAACACACAATACATTATGAGAACATTTTGGCGGATGTATCGGTGTAGTGGATGAATTACAAATTGCATTTGCAGACAACATCAGCCTGATCTTTAACTTTGAAATTGCAGTTTCCTAATGCTAATAGATTATTTTGGCGAACCCTGCTCAAGTAAGTGTAATTATAGCTATCTCCAGAGAAATCGTATAGCTATCACCAGAGAAATCACCAGAGAAAGCTATCACCGGAGAAGAAGAAAAGCATGCAAGACAAACCGGGTTGAAAAAGGGGCGTTCCCTAAGCGCAGCCATGAGCTGAAAGTATTCTCATTGCTTTGTAGTCTTCGTGTGAAATGTAAGCATCTGCTGGTAGAAGGAATCTTTGCCGCCACTCATTAGTACTGGTAAATAACATTTATGCGGTTTCTGATGCGACTTCCTTTTACGAGTACACTGCGTTTTACCCGGGGACGATGGTATTAGGTTATCATCTTTAACCAGTATAATTATCTCACCAGCACACTGACAAATAGGTTCAAGACTATTATGAGATTTTCTCTCGCGTCCGTCTCACTCACAAGGCATCACAGGCCATCGCCTAATAAAATTCAGAATTCCTGGACATCAATTTTAAATGCGAGGCAAATATAGAATATTGTAAGGTACTGTTATAGAATATTGAAAGCGAAGGTCGTTTATTCCAACGCGTAGCAAGAACTTTCATTTAAATTTGGCCCATCGCTCGCACCGAGCAGTTAAAACTGCTATAGGAAACCAATGGGTAGCCGTTTTGCGATAGCAAAAATTTTAACAGCGAAAAATGCCAGCCTGTAGAGAGAGACATGCGGATTTATTAAGTGATATAGTGAAATCTTACGATATATGGAAACATTGCGTACATAAGCTCTTTTACAGTGAAAACAGCGCTTGTACAGTCATTCTAAGTATGCACCAAGCCGTGTGAAATCCTCTGTCTCGTGGTCCCGAAACCTGCATGAAAAATAGCTACACACTCATCCTAGTTCTCTCAACAAGCGATTGTTACAACATGACCGAGTACAGTAAGTTTGTATTTTATGCGGAATCCTTGGGGTGTTGCCTATCGCTTCATGCAGTTATTTTAAGCCATCAAAGCAGAATGTAACAAATTGTGTTTGAATATTGAGATGCTGACTGATTTTACTCATACCAGTAATAAAAACTAAATTTCACTTTCTGCTGTCAGCTTCAAACAAGGAAGTCACTTTCAGAACACAAGCCGCAGAAGCCACCACACTGATTTTCAACCTATGTACTAGCTATAGCTACGCAGATGGGTGGTGTGACCTGGCACTATATGCGTAAAAATAACGATGAAAAGAAATAAAAAGGCAGAACCGATTTCTATGCTCCCCGGAAATGATGATGAGGCCTTTTGAGTTGTGGTACAGCTTTCACGCTGCTTATACCTTGTTCTCCCTTTGGCCGCTTCTGTCTGTTACTGACACAAAGCTGGACGCGTCATTTTTCACAATGCAATCTCGAAAGCGCGTCAGAAGAATGCTGCTTCAACCACGGCGTCTTTGGCCGTGTTCCAACGACAGGGGCGTGAGCCGACCACAGTCCACGCCCACTAAAATTGAGGCGCGCAGGACCACTCCAAATGACCATGTGGGCGCGAGAATCGTACTGTGATTTCTGCTCTCACTTTTCATACTGTGTTCTGAAAAAAGAAAGGAATATTAGTATTTATTTTCTTGCTTTGTTTTCTTGCTTTGGGAAACCTGTTTTTTTTTCTGAGATCTTTTGGTGAAGGTTGCACCTGCATGGTAGATGGACGGTCAGTTCCATAAGCGAAGCTTTGGATCCAGAAGTTTAGGACCAGAAAAAAGTTACGTATTTTGGTTTGCTGCTGGTATGCGGTTCTGTGTTTCCTGAGGAAGCATATGGCAATGAGAAATGTCAAATAATGTTTGTTTTCTCAGCGTGAACTCTAGCCGTTAAGAATTGTGTGGGGCGCCCTGAGATAAACCACTGACGCATGCACTGAGGCACTGAAGCATGAGGCACTGCGCAACTACAATTAGTCCAGAGTGAGAGGATGGTATCAGCATGCCAAAGGAGGCCGCACTAGACGAAGAAGGTCTAAGGATAAAAATCGACGTGACACGTGACGCGTAGTCATTACAAGCAAGTAATGTGTCTTCACGTACCACTTGACGTCACCAAACTGTAAATGATGGCCGGAAGTGGCGTCTCCGAAACAGAAATATCCCGAGAACACCTTGATTATGACATCACTCGGAGGTTCGGCGTATGGTGCGCACAGAAGGGCCGAGGATTGCCGAGACGTAGCTACAAGGAAGCCGCGCCGGGACTTGTGGTAAGCATTATAATCGCTCCCTATCACATCGGAGAAGTGCAACCTGCCTTATGGGTAGGAAAGGGGCGGCAGTCGGTCGCACTGGGGCCATGGAATGCGTCGGCCGAGACCGTAAGCCAAGCCGCTTGGGCAGCCGTACCGCGCGGCGGGCGCTTATGGCTTTGCGGAGTGCGATGTTTCATGTGTGTGGGAAAGGGCCGCCGTCTGCATTCCCCGCCTATCTGCGGGTAACCATGAGGCAGCCGTACAGGAGCCTTCTACCACTACAGACCCTTTTGCGGCTAATGGCAATCAGCTCACGCTGAATTATATGCTAATCTGCCAGGCTTATAGCTCTAGACTACTACTGCGTTTTTTTTACCGCAGTCATGTGTGCTTTCGGCGTTAAATATTTCCTCACAGCCTAGTTGAATGCAACATGTTACAACTAATTTATTGCTTGTAATCATTTACATTTTCTTGTAAGTTTGTAATTGATTACGTTTTCAAATGATAACGGTCGAGGTAACTCAATTACTGGTAAGCAGTTACCTTTCTTTTCCAAAAACAAGTTGTACCCAACGGAACAGCTTTGGGTACCTCAACCTCTCGGCAAACGCTGGTGCTAGCGGGTGTTGTGATTGTACGACTAGCAACGCGGACCAAACTGTGGCGGACACTCGATCTAACCACGAAGCTGTCATCCTTGGAATGGCGTGGTGCTAGCTACAGACCATCAGCGACGGCGAGACCCGTTTCTTACGGGAGGGAAGGAGTCAATCACCATTTCGCAAAGAAGCCACTTCGGTGGGGCTCCCACAGTACAGCGGGAAGGGGTCACCCGGACGGCGCCCGGCAGAACAAAGGCTCCAATCTTCCCTGTACTTTACGGCAGCGGCAGGGGGAGGGAAGCCGTATTTTCCCGCGAGTCACGGCGGAAAGCAGTGGGCGACCTCTTAGGAAGAGGTGAATTTTCTAGGAACAATGCTTCAAGCTGACCCTGGCCAGCGCCCGATTCCAGCCGGGGCGACTTAACCTGGTAGTACATCTCCGTCGCGGCCAGAAATGCTAAGTTACGATGGCCTCACCGATATCGCCACCGGAACTGCTGCGAGAGGGTCTCTGGACCATTTCATGCAGTGGGCGCGCCCCTGAGGCATCAGGTACCTCCAGCCATATGACACCAATCAAGTAGCTACATTCTTCAGCTATGGAGCTAGGCACGAGAGACCCAGTAAAATCAGCCATACGGCGTTTGGTCATATGCTTTTATGAGAACTGCTCTAAATATCCAAAATAAACTGTATAGTCCTCTTCAGCACACTGGCACACTGCAGCTTCCGCTCGTCCATCTCCAGCCACCCAATTCCTGATCCTTCACCTTGCACATAATTTGGGGCATAACACGGTGGTGTTTCCTTCGTAACAGAGCAAGCATCAACGGAATAGCTCCGGAGAAGCATTGTGCACTTCAGGTCCGGAACACTACTGGTCACCGCAGACTTCTAAGAGAGTTCTCGTCAAGAGAAATTTCACCTCACCGCTCTGTAGGGACCGTATCTAAACACCCCCCCCCCCCCCCTTCATTGTCTAGTGATATTTTGGGGAGAGAAGTGCGTTCATTATGTAAGTAAATCTGGTGAAACTCAAAGTTTTGATAACAACTTTGCACGTGAAAGAGCGCAAGATGTATTACTGGGCTGCTCATAAACAGAAAACGAGAGCACGGCTTTGATTCTATTAGCTCTAGGGCATGTAGTTAGTGGTCAGCAATACAAATGGACAAAAACACACTACCTTGGGCAGAAACACTGCTTCGGCAAAGCGCAGCGAATTCCTGGAGGAAGAATTACATACTTCCTCGAAATGTTCAAAACCCACCAACGGTTTTCATAAGGGCACAAAATGAGAAAAAAAAATGTATTTTCAAGCCGAATTTGGTCAGTGCGCATGCTGTCAGAAATACTAGACACTTTTCAGGAAGCAGTAAATCTGGTGAAACTCAAAGTTTTGATAACAACTTTGCACGTGAAAGAGCGCAAGATGTATTACTGGGCTGCTCATAAACAGAAAACGAGAGCACGGCTTTGATTCTATTAGCTCTAGGGCATGTAGTTAGTGGTCAGCAATACAAACGGACAAAAACACACTACCTTGGGCAGAAACACTGCTTCGGCAAAGCGCAGCGAATTCCTGGAGGAAGAATTACATACTTCCTCGAAATGTTCAAAACCCACCAACGGTTTTCATAAGGGCACAAAATGAGAAAAAAAATGTATTTTCAAGCCGAATTTGGTCAGTGCGCATGCTGTCAGAAATACTAGACACTTTTCAGGAAGCAGTAGCCAGCGCTGCCAGAAACAATGAAGGTATCAAATGCAGCCTGCTGTTTGCCAGTCGCAATCATGCGAATTCCCAGTTTTTTTAGTACTAGATGGAAAGTTTTGTTTTCAACGGCCACAGGAACGCTTCATATGTGACTACCCCAATTAGTTTCTAAAGCTCGCCCAGTTTAAGCTTCGATAAACGACTCTTGAGTACTGGAATTATTTAAGAATAAGAAATTCTCTCGAATATCTTTGTGGCCGTGTACGCCTTGGGAAGGCAAGAAATACTGCCACAAATTCCTCAAACATTCTGGAGGTTTGAGGTCCTAAAACAAGTCTACCCGACAATATACCGCTTATGAATCCCGGTAGTTGCAAAAAGATTAGCAGCAGCAAGGTACAAACATCTTTCATACTGTATACATAGACAAGGAGACATGCAATTCAATGTTTTTCTATTGTAGTCCTTCACCAGGTGCGAAAAATTGTGTGGCGACTACACATTCATATGAAGGTGGAAGATGAGCGCTAGCAGGCTTTCCGTTGTGCTTTTGCGATCACTGGATCTGGCCGTCTCTCACGGGTGGCTGGAGTTTGCGCTGCCACACATCACGGCTTGCAAGCGCCTTACGTTTGACAACGGCCCTTCGCTTCTGCCGCGAACGCTTAAGCGAGCGCGACGTCCCTTGCTCCGCTTGCGAACCCGGCCGCTCGTTTGCACGGCGCGTGTATCAGCCGAGCTTCTGCACGAATGTCTTCCATGCAACCAACGCAAGCTTCACCCGGTCATTGCAGCTGCAGGAGTGGGAGGAAAACGTCAGCGCTCTCTGCTTTAATGGCGCCCTGCATGTCGAGGCTAACCCACTGCACTCGGTCACGTGTGGTTCACTCATGGTCTGCATACGCGGAGCCCCTTCTGCTCCGCTCCACTACTCCTTGCACTTTCTCATGCTTGCAACCATCGTATCATACGCAACAATTCTGGACGAAAGCATTTTTTCAACGGGAAAGAGTTAATGAATTAATTTTTTTCATATATTGCAAGATTTCATTACAACGTTAAATCAATGTATTCGCCGATCTTCCGTGATAAGCCTTGCATTTTTATTTTGCTATTAACGCTCTTGCTATCATGAAAAACGGTCCCCATTGGTTTTATATGGCAGTCTTAAGTGGTCGATGCGAGCGATGGAAAAATTTTAAAAGAAAGATTCATAATTTTTGTCTAAAACGCAGGGCATGGTGCGGACGTTTGCTGTTGGCTGCCGCGACTACTACGCATAAACAGGAAGATTCGCAGTAACAGCTAATGCGCCAATGCGCTAGCTATTATGCTTTACATTAAGTTTAAAAAGAAAGAAAAGTTTTGTTCTGGATCGCATTTTCAGCGACCATCTGATAGCACCAGATATTAAACTTATCCTTGTATAAAAGACACGATTTATATTGTCGAAGGATGTTGAGAAGTGGATATTCGACAAGAAATATTCATGCATGCTGAATCCAACGCTTCGATGCGATGACTGCAAGCTTTGTACAGAATATTAAACTGACTTTTGAAAGCGTGCCCTATTTGAACATAATGTCCGTGCGATGCCAAAAGGTGCATTTAAACTCGGGGTTCGAGAACAACGTTTAGAAAAAGCTACGCTTATTCCTACAGACCTAGAGAGATAAGGTGCAGTCGGGGACAAAAGTCTCTAGACCACGTGTTCCTCAAACTAATCCGGTAGCTCTGCTATTAGCAGGCGGCTGGAGACCACACTTGTGGAAGTGTAAGTAGAGATGTCGGCTTCGTTTGAGGAACGCGTGGTCCAGAGACCTTTGCCCTCGACTGTACAGCTCCGCTTCACCTCAAAGAATCCAAGCGTCCAGGTTAGTTTTGGTAAGTTTTAGTTCAGGAAGCTTGCTGATGCTTTTTGCAGACTGACTTTATAGCGCCCAACTGAATACCTTGGTTCATAACACTGTAGCATTTCTGGAACCACAGCTCACAGCCCTTACCATCGTCTGAGGGACGGGAAAGGATGCGCCTCGGGTGTTTCTTTTCAGTTGTATTTTTAGTCGGAGGATTGAGTCTGATCCTGATCTTTGCCAGCAGCTAATCTTCAAGCAGAGAGAGGTGAAGACTGCGAGCACTAGCTCCGAGATAAAAGGCGCCCTTCTGCCCCGAACTACCCCTACCCCTATCCGAACTACTTAACCTTGACATGGCAGCCTTACCGCACCGGCGCACAGAGAAAAGATGCGGGTACCTTTTGCGTCTGCCAGAAATGGGCAGGGTGTAATATGAATGCAGGCTTACTTTTTCCATTCTTTATTAGTGTTGATTCTTGAGAAACAATGTGCGAAGTGAAGGCTTCTTGAATCTTTAGATATTTCTTATTAACAGCCACCGCATTAAGAGCAAAACTCTCAAGACCGTTCATCTGATTGGGCTTACTTGGTCTATTGTTGTCAGCCAACAAAAGCTGAAGAAAACTTCGCACATGAAGTAAATACAAATCCCTAAAAAGAGCGTACTGGAACTGCTTTGCCATGACGCCAGTACGCGTTCCATGACGTCATCGAATGACGTCCAGGTGTTATGTCGACGTCCGTGGCTATTGTGACGCTCAAGTGTAATTTTCATGTTTAATTATTTACCTTATTATAAACAATCAACCAAATTTTTGCCACAGCAAGATATCATCGCGCACTGCCAAACACAAAAAACGTTTGCCCATTTATCTTCACAGAACTATATGTAATCGTGCGGATAATTCTCGCGGACACGAAACACGGGACATAATCTAGTGATGTTTTCGCAATAATAATAACAAATTGAAAAGTCTCTATTTATTATCAAATGTTTATTTTAGGCTTCGTAACCCCCAGCGAAGCATGCATGTAAAGTGCGTAGAATTTTATCTTCCAGAAGTATGTCTTGTGGCACACATATATTTTCCTATGTATCCGATGTGCGTCATTGTCTGAGTCCGTACACCCGTCTGGGTAGCTCAGTGGCTTTAAGGTGCCACAGTTGATCCCAAGGCAACAGGATCGAATCATAGCTGAAGCGGCCGCATTGCGACAGAGGATAAATGTAAAAACGCCTGTCAGCTGTCCGAGATCAGCACAGCAGACCTCGCACAACAGCGTTAAAGAATCCCAGCTGGCCGAAATTATTACGAAGCCCTCCACTACGGCATCCCGCATATTCCAGTGTGAATCGTTATCCAAAGGAAAACCTTCAAACATGTCGTACGTTACAGGCACTTTCTATTGCAAAAGATTCCATAAGCCGCTACGCCTGCCGGACTGTCCAGTCGGAGATGGAGGCAGTTTTGCAATGCTGATGAATACGGCATGTGCAACTGAAAAACCCACTGACAGGAAATTGAGTCTGCGTCTCTAGACAATGCGACCTTTATTCTCAGTTACAGAGGAGAGGCTGTTCAGTGATCCTTGACGCAATCGAACAAAGAAGCAAAGGAAATATGAGCAGCAAAAAAACGTTTACACTGAGTTAACTCTTTAGGAGACGAGGAACGCTGATCGCTGGGGTCAGATAGCAGCAGAGGGAAAAAGGCTTAATCTGAGAGGGAACTCAAGGCAGCAGGGAAAGATGTCCGGAACGCGGGCGAGGCAATATCCGTTTAACGAGTGACCACCGACTGCTCGAACACCCGAGAAGCGAAGGAGAAACCGCGCTGCACCAGGACCGCGAAAGAGGCCTGGCGATAACGGATCCTTTTTGTGCCCCGGCGAACGGGAAGCCGTCTACTGGGGCACCCAAAAGGTTCATGGCCTGTTGCAAAGGAAAGGTCACGTGGGTGGTGGTAACCGATTTCTTACTGGGTTTTCGCGCTTCCTTTCATTTTTTTCTGTTTTAACGGCTGTAGCAGAAGCTTCCTCGCTAGTTTACCCGTCGCTGAGGATCAGTGGTTAGAGCGCTCGACTACTGATCCGGAGTTCCCGGGTTTGAATCCGACCGCGGCGGCAGCGTTTCGATGGAGGCGAAACGCAAAGGCGCCCGTGTGCTGTGCGATGTCAGTAAACGTTAAAGATCCCCAGGTGGTCGAAATTATTCCGGAGCCCTCCACTGCGGTACCTGTTCTCTTCCTTTCTTCTTTCACTCCCTCCTTTATCCCTTCCCTTACGGCGCGGATCAGGTGTCCGATGAGATGTGAGACAGTTACTATGCCATTTCCTTCCCCAAAAACCAAACTTCAATTTCCAATTTCAAAACGCCGTTCTGTCTGCGAATAAAACCTACACCTGCTAGCTGCCATAGTTGACAGGTGGAATGCGGTTACTAGCGAAAAAGCTGTTGTGTGTACTTGTGAAGCCTCCACCTCCCATCTCCACCTGCTACGGTTTGCACGTGGCAAAGTGGAGAGACAGAAATTCCTTTATCCACTTGAAGCGTAGAGGAAAACGCAAGTGAGAGAGGGGAGAAGAAGAGAGGGCAATAGGCAACGGGTAGCGGGTGGCAAAGTGAAGTGAGGAAAATCCCCTTTCATTTTGGTGCGCTACCACTACGTGGGTCACTATAGAGAAATTTCTGTGTCCTGCTGAAGTCTGGCGCCATCTTAGTGGATGAGGCAAATGGGTTACGTGGAGCTGCAGCCAAGTAGGAAGGCAGAAATCGAATGCGCCAGCTGCCGCTTGCACTGTCTGTAAAACCGCCTCAGGTAACCTATGCGAAGAGTCCATACATACTGTGCTAGTGCACCTAAGTCGCATTTAGTTTAAGGAAGTAAAGCAGGGATTAATTTCTTTTATGTGAGGAAAGCGGACAACGAGAGCCATCGAACCCCACCTAATTTTCTTGATGATTTTTCTTTGAAGCTGATTTCGTAGTCCGTTTTCAGCATACTATCAGAGTGGTGCACATCCTACAATGCTTGAGCTAGGTTATGAAGTGACTTAGGGATATCTTTCAAAGGTAATGTTGTGCAGTACAAGGCGACATTGCTTCATACATTCCTGTGAACTAGCACGAGAACCGGACATTAGTATTATAATTGCTCAAGCAGAAGTGCGGTGGCCAAACACACTTGGAAGGCCCGCTCTAATTAAAGAAAAAATGCATATGTTCGTCCGGAAGACATCTCCACCCCCGCGTCAGATTTAACGTATATCTTGCAATTGATATGGGAGCAGCAGGGTTGTTAAAGTTCCCGGTAATTCTTTGTGTTTTTCTTAACTGCTGCCTTGGCTGTGGACTTCGCTACGAAAAACTTAGTTGTAGAAAAATTCAACAAAGGCTACAAAAAGAGCTATCTTTCTCATTGGTCCTGTGCGTGTACAAACTAGAAGGAAACATGAAAAAAGACTATTCTTCGATGTCTCTCAGCGGCTGAACCGCTTTACTGCTAGAAAGAAGTTGCCGCCTTGTAATCCCATTAATCTCAAACAATTGGGCGAGCAGGTCAGCTTGCAGGAAGATTATTGGGCTAGCGAAGCCGCCGTCTCATTGCAGGGAAAATAATTATCTTCCCTACCTCAATCAGCCTTCAGTAATCTGCCATAGTTTGAGAGTTCTTGTGTATATGTGCTCGTATACCTTTGTCTGTATTTTATATTTCCTCGCCCGCTGTTTATCCAGCTCGGACAAGGAGACTGCTTTGAGCCGTTAGTACGGCTTATGTCTATCCTGTCCTTGCATCTCTCGTCGGAGATTCGGACGCTTTCGCAAGAACACCGGCAATATGTTTAGAGATAACTGTTCAATAGAAATTCTTCAAGCCGAACAGCACTGGCACTGCAGTATGCCGTAATTGGGAAGCCCCGATTTCGCCTTTTGACCAATTAAGCTGGTCCCCAGGTGGGATGCAGAGTGGAGAACGCGCCTTGTGTGGTGACATGGTCTCAGGACTATCATCTCCACGAGGCTTGTAGTGACGGTTTAGACGGCACGGTTGAGGAATACGACTGTCGCTCTACCAATTCTTTGCTCTGGAGGAAAATAAAAATAAATAAAAATCCTGGCAGTCTTACGACGATAGAGGTTTATGCCACGTTTGCCATTTATACGGCACCCTTTTCCTTGGCGTTGTAAGCATGACGGGAAGACAATTAGGATGACCACGTTCAGTGGTCAAAATGGGGCGTCGTCCCGCACGATGTCACGAAGAGGCGCAGCGCTGATCGGCCAGAATGCCAGTCACTGATTGGTCTGAACATACTGACGACACTTGTGACGTCAAAAGTTACCCTCTCCCCTCTTTCACACCTCATGGCTCTCCCTCGCTGCGTCTGTCATGCAGGACGCCAGTCTTTTATGGATCGTTCATGGGGAAGGCAGCGTGAAAGATGTGGACGTCTTTCGCGCTACCTTCACCAGGAATCTGATTCAACTCGCCAAGCCTTCCACTTCAATGCAATTTTATGGATCGGATTGGATGAATGGATAAGCGGCAGTGCGCGACCGTGTGTGACGCATGGTACGGCGTGGAAACACGCCACGACTGGTTACTGCACCAAACTACCCAAACAATCTCAGCTAAAGACAGCTACCGAGAGTTATCACACACCGACCGGAATCCGCGTTTCGCATCACGCCAGTTGTCGATGAGAGAGAGAGAGAGGGACGGAAGAAAGTAAAGCCGCGAGATTAACCAGGCGACGTCTGGTTGGCTATCACACACGTCGAGATAGGAAAAAAGTTAGTCGAATAAAAAGAAAAAGGAATGAAAGATTAGTTCAGGTTACACCATGGAAAGGTCGTTGTTGTCCAGATGATCAGTATATTGAAAAGGAAACGATAAGGCTGTGCCGGAAGCTAGTGGAGTATTGTCTGCCTCTTTAGGAGTGAAAGAGCTTGAGTAGGAAATGCGCGGTTAATTCGCGAGCGTGGCTGATCGGGATAGTTGGTAGTCCGCGACAGCTAGGGTTACAACTCAGGAGGGCGTACTGTCAGGCGTGCTGTCGGAATACAACGCAGCGGAACCTTCAGACAAGGATGAACAAAAGGTGGGACACTACCATGGTATTCAATTATTCATTGGCTCTGTCGGCACGGGAACAAATGAGTATACTATTCGTGCTTTTTGCAAGGCAAGTTTATTGTTATTGTTGATGCCGAATGGAACTCTCGCGTGTCACTGGGAGGTGAACTCGATGCCGTGCGCAATGCCGAGAAGACATAGCATCGCGCACGATCATTTGTGGCTTTACAGAAAGATTCTGGAGGAACTTTTGCTGTACGCTGGATCCTAGGATATGAAGGACATTTTGGAAACAAACTGTACCATGAGCTGGCGAGAGAGACTTCACTATTCCGCTCCCAGCACTGGGACTTTACGGTGCCCATTGCGCTCCTCAAAGAACGCAATGAAGAGCGACGCCGCCGCCGCCAACAAAGACGAAAGGAGCTGCTCTGCAAGAATCCTAAATCTGATGGCCCCACGCTTCCCGGTATTCCATGTGGTGTTTAAATGTTCCTCAATCGGGCGCTATCTGGATTTGCTTACACCGGCGACGTCGTGGCCTGCTGTCGCCTCCGTGGGCGCAGAATGGCACAACGCCTGGAACAGGACAGCGACGCCCCTCCTGAAGCATCACCACCAGTCAGATGCTTCGCATGCAGGCAGGATGACATCCCGACGATACGTCCCCTCGTTCGGGACTGTTCAGGCCTGGAGAGTAGCCGTGGACAGCACCATTCAGCTTGGATATTCATATATGAAACCTTGCTTCGGCCGCGGGGGTGGCATCGAGGGACTGTGGACGCGTTTTGGAGATTCGTATGCGAAGCGGACATAGCCGGCCACTATTAATCCCTAAATCCCCCCCCCCCCCCCGCCCCCTCCTAACGCTCTGCGGCCTCGAGCCATCTCCACAGTAAAGGGGCTTGAATAGAATTGAATTGCTTGCAATTTTTGTCATGCCTTGCTGTGCAGCGTCTGCTAACACCCAAAAAAAAAAAACAAAGACGGTGGGACCACGAATAGCAGCAAGAAAACCGGCAAATTTCCTGGAAGCACAAAATCAGCGGGAAAGGGAAGGCGTTCTTCTATGGTGGAAGCCGGGGGGGGGGGGATGTTTCTCTCTTCTCTTTCATTTTTTTATCCCCTCACCCCTTTTCCCCCGTGTAGGGTAGCAAACCGATTATCGTTCCGGTTAACCTTCCTGCCTTGCCTCCTCCCTCCTCCTCCTCCTCCTCCTCCTCCTCCTCCTCCTCCTCCTCCTCCTCCTCCTCCTCCTCCTCCTCCTCCGGGGGGATGTTCGGCGTTTCTCGAATCGATTACACGCGCGTCATCTGGCGACCCATGCAGAATATGCTGTAGCCTGTTCAATGCTCTTTCAAAGGAAAGCTGGGGAGAACAAGAAAAGTGCGCAACCGAAGTAAGAAAGAAATGTCACCAGCCGGCGAACGCATGCATGCCGTGCATGCTTGTTTATGCACGCTCCGAAAAAGTTGTGCAAAGTAGCCTTGAAAGGTAGGAGCGGAGCAACGTGTGTACGCGAAGCGACGCTAAACAGCTGCAATACCGAACCAGAAGAGGTTAAGGGACATGTTTCAGGAAAAAAAAGAAAATGCAGACAAATTTCGACATCCAGTCGTGAACCAGCGCTCTGCAGAAGTAGGAACATCACGTGGCTTTTGCACAATTTTTTTCTTTAAGGCATCAACTGCAACCAAGGAATGTTGAAGGGCGACAAAACCCGATAAATTTATATGTGAGAAAACAAAAATAAACAGCAAAACCTTGTAGTTTAAACAAGAAAATGGCCTTTGAAAAATTCTACTGGGTGAGTTCGATTCGTCGTGTGTCAAATATGGCAGAGCTTTTAGGCCGCACGAAAACCATCCTCTAAAATTCTTCATGTCTCGAAGCGCTTTGCCCATACTTGGCAAACCTTTTTACTTGCATTCTAGAAAAGTCGCTCAAGGTCTTACTTAGTGCAAATTTGGTCGAAAAAATTTAGTCTCGTCTACTCTTCGGCTCGAAATTTGAAATTTCTCGTGAACAATCAAAAGAAAACACGCAAATTTTCGAAAATTACAGAACGAAATGCAATGTATTCATGAACATGCGTTACCAAATGCAGCACATCTAAAGGTTACCGCTTCGCACCGCTCTCCATAGCACGTACTGCTGTACGTTCTTTCCGATTAGGGGGACTATTTGCGCCATGCTCGCTGGCCAATTTGATATCGCGCGAATTTCTATGCCTGTCTTTCAAATGAATGCTTTTCCAAACTACACACACGTCGTGTTTTATTTCAAGTGTCTTTTTCATTGGCTCACGCGAGCAAGGAAAATGAGAGCCTAAGAGAATATCCTCTTTTTGTCGAAAAGTAGCTACATAAGCAGTTGGCACGAGAGCACCCTGTGCTTGCAGGTAGCTTTCAGGAATTCTATCGTTCCTTGTTAGAGAGCCGCCCGAGTTTTGTTCAAGGAAAGCATACTCATAAGGATCCCTAGTTCCGCAACTGGTTTTTATGCGTTCACACATCAATAAAAATGTTTCCGGTGCATTGTCTGGATTTCACGATGTAGATGCCTGCTTACCTTTCTCGTTACAAGGAAATGTCATTATTGGCAATATTTCAAAGACACATCTAGAATTTTTTGCATGCGTGTCTGTGGATTTCCATACAATGAAACGAACAGAAGCCCAAAGGTACTGTCGTTGAAGGAACATAAATTCAATTTACTGCCTATTACTGTACCGTTTAGATTTAAGCTAGTGTTGCATGCTTTGACTTGGACCTACGTCGGCTGTTCCTCTGCGGCTGCACGCAATGTTTGCCACAATAAATAGCCACGCCACTGTGCGCTAATTTTTACATCAACTTCTGTAAATTATTTTCAGCTTTCCAAGTGGTTGAGATCCATAGCAAAGTATCCCTCCACTATTCATTGTTTCGTTGCAGTTATTGCACCGGCAGTGTTCTAAGACGCTTAGTCGACAACGTCCAAGGCGTGGTGTCAAGATTTGATATATTTAGCGCTGTAGCTGAATATGTTGGTTTCGGGCTAATCCATCTCCCTGTAAAAGAGACCGCCCTCCTCACTTAGGCACCTACATGCATGACTCACGCAACACATCGCAAATGCACTAACCCCAGCCCTCAGCCTGTTCAACTGTTTAGCTTGTCACGAATACATGCCATAGAATGAACTCGTGGCCTGGAAGGTCTTGTAGACGCTTCAGGTCAGCAAGATTTTAATATCTGATGAGTGCATTTCCTAGTGTTGTGCAATTAGCCGTGCATCTGTTCGTTTGCCAGTGAAAAATAAAAACGGTTTTCAATTGGTTTTTTGGTTGTGTATGCGAATAACCGTGGAAACCGGGGCAGAAATATTTTGATTGAGAACCGTGACACTAAAACCCACGTGATTTCCAGCGGAAATTCAGTGCATTGTGCTAACTTAGCTCCTGCAATTCTCAAAGCTCTCGCCTTGTCGGAAAACCGACGAACACAGGCCACTTTGACACATGTGTACATTGCTCTTCGTAATGCGAGCCACGCGGCGATCTCGACGCGTACTAGACGTTCTGAGAGGTTGTGCCGCGAAAAAAAATTCAAGGGAGAACTTAAGTCACCTTACGTGCATCAAGGCAAAAGCCTTTGTGTCGTCCTGTTGAGCTCTCTGTTGCAACGCGATTACCTCGTGCTTCTGTAATTAGTTTCGGTTTCAAGTTACGACATGCTACCCCTTCGTTATATCCGCTGTGTTCCCTATATCTGGTTTCTAGTTACGACATACTAAAGCATGTAATTATCATCATCATTTATTATAAAACTTAATTACAATTAATAATTTAGGAATTTTAATTATGATATCGTAGTGATTACCTGATATTTATTAATGAAGAGTTGACTGTGTCAATTATTGATTACTACTGATGACCTTGGATGACATTTGGTTTGATTAATAGGTGGAACCGGAACTTCTTGTACACGTTTCCAGCGGACAGATATTGCGCACACTGATGAGGCAAGAAAGGCTTTTGCCTTAAAATGAAAGTCACAACTTTAGTTTCCCAGGAGGCACGGAAATGAGACGGTGATCAATACCGAAGCCACGAAAAGTTCGTAATTAGGATACCGCCGCAACAACAGCAAAAAAGTGGAACCAATCGGAATAGGGAGATGGCCGCATGCATAATATTGTAGGGGCTGGTAGAAAACACCTTGATTAGTACTACGGAAGTGTTAGCTTGCGAGCTTACCCGGTTCACGAAGGTTGCGGTATTACACGGTGCCGGAATGCTATTCGCTGACTCCGGGTTAGCGGCAAGCCTGATTGCCTCACCCTGCGAGGCACGCCTGTGCAGCGCGTACTTTTCTAGAGCAAACGTATTCATTCGAAGCGTCTTTTGAGTAGAACTTGATTGGAAGTTTCAAAAATGTTTTGGGAAAAAAATGCAACGAAAAGTTAATGGAAAAGAGAGGTTTTTCGTGGCTCCGAGGTTCTTGCAAGTTATCTTTGCTTACCGGTTGAAGCAGTATGACTACGCCCAAAAGGGCACTGAAAATTTTCTCAAAGAGGCCTGAGAAGTAGACATTGATGTTAAACGAGAAACAGCGCGAAAGAAAAAGCACACAGAGGCATAGAATGCACAGACAAGACAATCTCCTTGTCTCTTTATTGCGCTGTTCGCTATTTTCAATCTTGGCTATGAATTACTGACTAGTTTAGAAGAACTTCTTCGTGGTTGGGCTGGTGCATGGCTATTGTTAAGAACGAGTTGCGCGTACATAGAGGACGAACATAGAAAAGACGATTAAGACGGAAAGAGCGCTCTTTCCGACTTCATCCCTTTCTCCTGTGTTCGTTCGTTATGTACGCGCAACTCGTTCTTAATTACCGACTATCCTGACAGTCACTTTTCCTGACTAGTGAGCCCCCAAGTGAAGGCATATCGCTTTTGCATAACTGTAAAAATAGAGAATAGAGAAATATTTTCAGACGGCTGCGTTAAACTTGAGCATTGATGAACGGCTTCAGCAGCGGGGCGAAGCCAGTGGCGGAGATGGCAGTGCCGGCATACAGAATATATACGAAAATAAAGTACAGAGAGCAGGAATGATAACTGAGGATGCAAAAAAATGCAAAACAGAAATGCATGGCCCATGCGCAAGATGTAATCGAAGTGGTGATATAGACATCAAATGCGGCAAGAACGGATACAAATGTCGATATACGCCGACAGATTACAGCAAATTTTGAAGGAGTCCAGAGTACGGCTTAAAGAGATGAGTGTGATGCTGCACTGCGTCGCCTGCGCACCGCCTGACGGTGAAAAATATTGGGTGACTCCAGTCGCACCTCAGTCACTCTGCCGAAGTTAACGCTGAAAAGAGTTAATGGACTCCACTTACCTTCTTCCAGCTAACGTTCGTAGGGATCGAAATGTTGTTTCAAACATGCTTTATATAAATATCAAGGAATAAAACTCAATTCAATTCAACTTTAGGGACCTTCTCCACAATGCTGACAGTGGTAGAGGCATGCCGCTCGCATAGAATATTGATAACCGCCAGGAGGCAAGCAACCACCGACGCCGAATTCCGAAGGGTGCGTCTTTCTCGACTCTGACAAAAATAACTGTGTTTAATTAGCTCAACAAAAAAAAGCGGAGTCTTTGCTACGCCAAACGTGCGTCCGGTTATTGGGTGCTGCACCCAGTAAAAACAAAAGGAGTTAAAACCAACAGCTTTCGACGAGAATTTATCGCTTTTCTCTCTCAGAGGCTGTAAGCCTTTCTACTTACCATAAAATCATTGAATGATTTGATTATGGAATTCATTTTTCATTTTAAATTGATATTGAGGCCAGCTGCCTTGCCCGTTGGGAACTGGTGCTAATGTAATCATGTTTCTAGTGCCCTAGCACTTATAGTGGTCATTCCCCGCATTGGGGCGTTGTGTGTTTGCCGGTTTGTCTATCTGTCCGTCTGTCCGTTTTTCTGAAGCCGTTTTAGGGGCAGGCTGCTGATCTGTCTACCGAGTGGTGGGCTGCCCACCGTGTTAGGTGGCAGCCTATTTAATCATGAGGCGCTACTCGGGAAGAGCAACCTGTGTCGCAACCCAACCCAAGAAACTTACGTCCCACCGATGGCAACACGTGCCATAGCACCTGCCTTGTGCCACCGCGCCACTACTCACCTGCCCGCCGGGTGGCTTACTTGCCAAAGTGTTGCCGGTGGGCAGGTGAGATGTGGCGCAGTGGCACAAGACAGGTGCCAGGTAGGTGTCGCCATCTCCACCTTTCACTTTTTCATCAGATATCACAAAAACCAACAACCACCTTAACCTAGCAGAGTAGCGTAGCACAGAAACACATCATGCTAGCGCACATATCCGCATTTGGCCTAATAACCCAAATAAACTATTTTTTTTTCAGATTTATCATTATAGAGCGAAAAAAAAGAGGTACACACTTTCTCACAGCGTCTGTCCTCGCTGAGGGCAGCTGACGACAGCCGCTCGGGGGCCGCCGCGGTGGCCTGGAAAATTGTTACCAACCCTCCACCTTTACTGCTGTAATAAGGCCGCTTCTAAACGCGGAGGGCCCTATTGATGGAAGTGACCAAACCTGATTTCGTTCACTGTTCAGTTATAGGCGCGCATGCTCTTGTGAATTTGTATGGCCACAGAGGCTTCAATCAGATTCGGTCTTGAAATACCTATACGGGATGTTTCTTTGCCAAACAAGAAGCAAAGCTGCACAGTCGATCCCCAAACTCGATTTCGCTCGTCGTCGCACTTCCTTTAACCATGGCCGGAAGAAGTTCAAGGAAATGGAAAGGTATGTATCGTATTTTCCAGGCTATAGTCTGCACCCGGAGTATAATGCGCAGAGGGAAATTTTACCTTAAAATAAAGTCTTTGCTACATGTTCCACACCCGGTGTATAATCCGTCGGAACGAATTTCGGCTTAGAATAAGTTTCTGAGGTATTCCGCAAGCAGTATACAATGGGTAAGAAAAATATTTAGTCTTAAGGAAAAAAACTCTGGGCCTTTAGTAATCGTCATAGAAGTCTGTTCTAAAACCGGTCAAAATCACATTCCTCTGGGCTGCCAGAAAATTTGGGGTCTTCGTAACCACATTCCTTCACTACCAATCGCATTCAGGTTGCCTACTGTGATGTCTGCGATGAGCATTGGTGTGATGTTCCCACGTAAAGTCCTGTCATATCAGGTTTTATTTCATCTTATATGGAAAGCATGAGTGATCACCTTCTTGAATGGTTCAGTGCGTTCCATGGGATTAACCTCAGGGATGACGCTAGTTCGATACACTAATCCACCTTAATACTCTTGGTGATACCCACAAATAAACCTTAGTCTAATTTCTCGGGTGGACCTACTTTCAAAATTTTGGGATTCGTTTGGAATTTTCGGGGGTGGGCCAACATCCAGATTTTGGCGCTCTTCACATTTTTAAATTTGGCGGTACCGTGCGATTGTTCCACTTGCCAACACCTGGTGTTGATGACGTTACGAACCTCTGAATCGCACTCATAGACCGCGGGGAGCCAATATGCCACTACTGGCTGAGTGGTGCAGCAGTTAAGCTATGCGCCACTGCCCAGACAGGTGGCTAATTCAAACGCAGCCACCGCAATGATAGGGCTTGTGAGGCCCAGGCTGCTCTTCCCGAGCTCCTGTAGGACTCATGCTTACCGCCAAGGTCGGCAGGTGTCAACTGAATTGAATTTCATAGAATTAATTTTATTTTCAGGTGCCACAGGGGATAAGTTGCTAAAAACCAGGCGGGCAGGTTGCTATGAGCCATGATGACCCAATTGTGATGACGTCGCGAGGTCAGGTGACCTCTCTTCACCAATCAGTAATTTATCTGTCACCTGCCACAGTAGGTAGTTTGCTCACAATCCGGTGGGCAGGTTGTAATGACGTCACAAGGTCACGTGATCTACGTCGACCAATGACGGGAACTAGGGACGGAGAAACCGAAACTTTATTGCGAGACGGCAACCTAAATGCTTTCGCATTAATGAAATAGGAAAAGCATGTCGAATTCCGCAAACGGCTCGTCAGTGTCTTCCTCGCATTCAGAATCCGACATTTCTGTTGCAGCAGCTTTTAGTCCGACTTTCGTGAAGCCATTGGCGACAACATGGCATGGGGCGACATTCCACTAATCAACGGCACACTTGCACCTTCCGGATAAGATTCTCCAAACATCCGTAAATCCTAGCACTGAAAATCTATTCGCTTTAAAGCAGCTAACCCAGGCGGCATTGCGCGTAAGGTGCGCCCATTGCGAACGCAAAGCTTTAGCGCACGCACAGCTAAATCTGCATATTGACTTGCAAAGTGAAGCTGATTGCATATTGGATACGATTTTGCTATGCGATTAGCAGGGTTAATGGGCTCAGGCGCAGTGGGGCCACATTGTTTTTTTTTATTTTAACAGCCAGACATCGCTTTTGGGTACTTAGAGACGATCCTAAAAAAATAAAACATGCATGGTCCGCAGCAAGCGCAATTTTAGCTTTTAAACATGTGCAGCCCGCAGACTATAGGCCGGGAAATACGGTACCTGTGAGATTTTTTTTTTCTATCAAAAGCACATTTTAAGAAAAAAGTCGGGCGTATGATACCTTATTTAACCCTATGCTTATGAGAATCAGTATGCGTGCTTCAAAACCACAGAGTTCCATCACTGCATTCATTTTTTTTTAATATACAGGTAAACAGTGCTGGGCATCCTTTCCGCAAATGCTATTTCTGGCTTCGAATAAGCTTGAGATTTGTGATAGTTTTTTTTATTTATCTGTGGCATTTCTACAAGTCCTCATGGTTGAAAAGTTTTCCATCACAAATTTCGGCAGAGATCAGTGCGCAGACACCAAGCTTTTTTGACGATTTTGAAAAACAGCTTGGCTTTATCTGTTTCATGCTCAGGGCAGCATTGTGCTGGATAAGGCACGTTTCCCCGGATGGTAATCTTCCCCAACATGCAGAAGTTTGAGGAATAGAAGAGGGGGGGGGGGAGGGGGCATATAAGTTGTTTTTTGAAGATATAACAATACAGAATCAGTGGCACTGCAATGCAGTGTGACCATATGTAATCGAATATGGAAACTGGTGGGCGCTTACACCTCTGTCAGAAATAAGAAATATGCCCGCTGGGGGTGGTGCATCGCACGTTCCACAAAAGTATTGCCGGACGTATAGAATGAGGCGTACCCTCTGAAAAGTGACATGTTGCACCGCTCTCAATTTCATGCAGTGCTCACCTTGTTTTGTAACTACCTTGAATATTCTCGTTTAGAGTCCGCTTTCAATGATGGCGGCCGAGGAAAAAGAAAAGAACTAAAAAAGCCAGGAGGCCGGGCAACAACGTGCACCATTTTGTTGCTACAAGGCCGAGCTTACGCCTCGTTATGCCGCGCAGCATTGTGTTCTTTGCTACAAAGAAAAAAAAAATGACAGCGGGATGCCGTCAAAACTTGCTGTGGAACGCGCTGCGGAAACCAAGGTACAAAAAAATTGGTTCACTTAGTTTGCATGCGTTTTCTGTGCCTGGCTTCTTGCCTTTGTAATAGTGTACCCAGTAATAACTTTCGTAAAAACTTAAATGTGCGACTGCCTTCACTCAGCCTCGGGCAGTAATCTTTGCACAGTTCTACACCTCTCAGAAGGAACTCCTAAATATCGCTATTAAACTCAGTCTACGCAGAGAGATACAAGGTTTAGTGTACCTAATGTTTTAGTGTATACAAAGGTGAAAGTTTTAGTGTTAATATCCATTTAAAAGCAGCGTAGATGCTGGCACTGTTCAGCCTCGTAAAAAACAAAAATATATTCTACGACTCACAGAACCACGCAGCTGCTGCTCGCGAAAATTAGTTGCGTTATTTAGCTCATAAATGCTTGCTACAATCCGAATAGTGTTTATTGCATCCTGTAAAAAGTCAGTGAGCATTTCAGGAGAACTTAAGATTATTCTTCGCATAGATGCAACAAATCAATTCACGCTGTTTACCATGTCGTCGGAAAGGAAACATCCTACATCTTGCTGCTATTGAGAAATGAGTTAGGACATAATCGTGCCTATTGTGAAAGGGTTAATTTTCTCCCGTCATAAAAAATCCTGCTTTCATTGCGCTGAAGCACACTATCTTTCTGAGGCCCGTCGCTTGCTTCTAAACGACAGTGTTGAAGCCCATCTTTTAGTTTGCTAAGAAAATAAAATTATTCAACTTTAACGTCTAATCATTTGGGCTGAAGCAGAAACCGTTGCTACCATTATATCGTCTCAGTTGGCACGAAAGGGGTGACATTTTTATGCATTCTTGGAAGCAGCTGAGAAGGCCTTAGCAGTCCCGCTGCGCCGTTCTCCGCAAAGCAGCCTTCTATCAAAGGCGTACATCCAGGCACAGTAAAAAAGTAAAATCGTACGGGGTCTTGGGCGGTAATAGAAATTTCCCGCCTAGCCAAAGCCAAGCAGGAGTCACTCGATCCTTATCTCTAAAAGTTTAAAACTGCGTCTTTGCCAAAACAACGGTGATCGTCGGCTTCTCTCCATTGAGAAGAGAGTTTCCCTGAATAGATTCGCTTTTCCTGCGCGCACAAAGAGCGTGGGTGGAACGGATACCGTGGAGGATGAAGGCAACAAATCGCATCTCCTCGGAGACGCGCCCCAAAACCGGGTCTATTCTCTCTTCTTTGTCCTCTTTAACGTGCAAAAGAAAAGACTTACACTGGCGAATAAAAGGGGATAAAATTAAACGAAAATAAAAAGTGGAAACATTTTTATTTTGTTCCCCTCGAAGGAGAGGACAGCCAGATGTCGACATTGCCAGTCAGGCGGAAAGACGTCGATCCGACACAACGACGCTGCCGGCGTTGTACGCCGCGGTTTTCAGTATACGGTCCCCCTTTGCTCTTCTTTCCACCCGCTGTCCGTTATAGCGTTGCACATTTTCATATTACGCATGTGGGTACACGGCTGTATGCTCCATACTGGCCGCTGTGTAGAGCCATCGTTGCTTGTTTTAGGCTAAATAAGAGCGCTGCGTCACTTGGGTTACGGTACCAATGGTACGAAAACCGGGGGCTTTGGAAGCACAAACTCTGGAATCGCATATTTACTGTCCACGAAATACATGCCTGTAAGGTTTGAAGAGAACGCGAAACATTTACTGGTAGAGCCAAAAAGAAATTGTTTCCGACTCCAAGATTATACGTTCTGTCAATATGCAGTGGTTTCCCCTTTTTCCGCTTTTTACTAAAGGTGACCTTCTACCCTTTCCATAGGAAGCCGGTACACCTCCGGTATCCGCCTGTACATGACATCTCTTACGGCGCATGAGTGTGGTGCAAGTGAAGCAAATGTTTAGGACGAGAAATTTATGAAAATGCGAATGTCTGAAAAAGCAAGTGCTACGGAGAAGTCGCGATCCGAAATTCGACTCTGGTGTTTAGATGTACAGATGCGTGGACTTCAATATAAAATATAGCTTGTAGCCGATATTGACAAACTAAATATCTTGAAAATTGAGCCGCTTTAGGGCAGGAATTTCTTCTTGTAGATCCGGAATTTTTGGCACAATTTCACTGATTCTTGTAGTAGTGACAGAGGTGGTTCTCTTAGCCATTACAAATTTTCTTTTGCTGCGACGACGTCCGTTCTGGCATAACAACTGGAGATATGAGAAGAGCTCGTGCTGTTGCGGAATGATGGCAAAAGTTGTTGCGCAAACTGAGACATGCCCAGTTTTCACTTGAGTATACGGCATAGTTGAGATTACGCAACAGAGAGGACAAGACAATATCTAGCTAACAAGAAAAAATAAGCTTGACTGAAACAAAAAATATTTCAGCACGAATAAACAATCAGGCTCAGTCTATTTGGCAATTGGTTTCTGTAAAGACATACAAATCGCAGTGGCAATGGTATCGAAAAACTACTCAGGCCCACGTTAAGAACGGGTTTTCCTCAAGCAGTTCTTCACGTACGCACATAAGGTAAAGTAACTTGTACGGGATGAAGTACGTTCTACTAGCTTACTCTTTTCCTCATTGCTAACGCTTCAATGTTTTTTAAATATTTTTAAATGTCTAATCAATGCAACCCCGAAATATTCACTGATGATCTGGCAAAAAAAAGCCTATGATTACGAGAGTAAATACGGTTTAAACAAGTATTTTGTAGTGCTGGTAAGAAAGAGTTTATTTACCTACCTTGGTCGCTGACATCAATACCACTGGGGCTTTGTACAGAGGGCACATATAGTGTGAGTTAAAGTAAGGATCAGCCAGTCGCTTGTGGCGCGAGCTGTTTTTTGTTTTTAGCGTGTTTGGCGAAAAGCAGTTTTCGTGTAATCCGCGCCGAGTCGCTTCGAGAACAACGGGCGACTGACCTGGTGGCGCTCTGCAAACGGAGCACGTCTCTGGCTTTGACAACAAACGGGGTATAAAAGTGGCTT
Organism: Amblyomma americanum; assembly: GCA_030143305.2. Classification (NCBI taxonomy): domain Eukaryota; kingdom Metazoa; phylum Arthropoda; class Arachnida; order Ixodida; family Ixodidae; genus Amblyomma; species Amblyomma americanum. The sequence continues at coordinate 80,711 of JARKHS020009859.1, forward strand.
TGGCTTTTGGAACAAAAAAGCACAAATAAAAAATGAAATGTGTGAGAAAACAAGAAAAAAGAAATCCTAATGATCTGCTGAGAAGGCCAAGAAAACCAACAAATGCACCGGAGACGTTGAAGTGCCAGATCCAGTGCTTAGCTCTTCCGCTTTAGGATAGATGAGATGTTCGGAACGATGCTGCCAGAAAGTCAGCTTCTTTTGAAAAGAGTAGAAGGCAAGTGGAAAAAAAAAAACAAGGCGCTGGTTTTCTATGGGCATGGTAAATTGTTTTCGATCGGCTTAGTAAAAGAAAAATGTTAAATGGCAACGTATGTCGTGCAGATTAAATCTGGTCGACAGCGAACTTAATATACTCGTGAGCTCCTGCAGCTGCTCTTTAGCTCCTGAACGAAAATTCTTCACTCAGCCTGTTTTCTACCCTTTTGTTCAGCATACACACAGGTATAAGCGTTAACAGTTTTCGGTGCAACGCCAGTTGGTATCTTTATGGAGAATAAAAAATTACCAGACTACCGTGTGTTTACATTTATGCAGTTGATATTATGTGCATTTATGTTTGCAAAATGCTTAGGACGCCTGTTTTTATTTCACGGACACTTCGTCTAAATACTAAGTTGTAAACGCCGCAAATAAAAACCTACTGCTGGATATCCGAAATTGAAAAGGAAAAAAAGTTCTTTAACCATTCCAAGTTAAGGGCACGTTCCTTCTTCAAGCGTGGGAAAGGAGCATCTGAAAAGAAGTATCTGAGGTTGACGAAAAACTATGAAATAAATTAATAAATTAAACCTTGAACGCTGCATGTGCTCCTCACCGTGTACCTAAATATGGCATGTTTCGGAATTAAGAATCTTTTTCAGGATGTAGAAAAACATGTGCTCTTTTGAGGCACTGTTAATTTGCGGGAAAGCCTTTCACAGTTTGTAGACTGCTGTCTGTCCTAGTTTTGAGCTTTGTTTCCTTTCTTCGCAGAAGTATGAACTTATAACGAACGTGCGGTCTCATATTTATCTTGTTTAATAATAATTTATTTATATCTAAACAATGTCTATCAATTATCAAACTCACGCACCGATCATGCCAACTATTTGTTGATGAACCAAATTATTGTAAATGAATTGAAAGCTCATATTCAAGTTTAAGGAACTAGAACGCTTGCATGTTTGTGCATTCAGGGGCTGCACGTTGCACGTTTTAAGCAGGTAGTCCCCACTGTTAGCTTCAGTATGCGTAAGGTTGCGCTCATCAAGACGATCACCTGATCGGCATTTATCTTCTTTCTGTATGAGTGACATTACTTCTCCCGCGATACTTAAACATTTCGCAGGACGTCGATATTGACCGCAGATCTCGTTCATCGTACGTGATTAAACTCACTCGCTATGTAGGTGATTCGTGACTTTCCGAATGCTTCGAGATCGGAACATGATTTTGATTAGGACGGGCAATAAAACAGTGAAAGCAGCCTGCTATCTAGATGTGGTAAATAAAGTGTGGAATTTGGGGCCCACCAAAACTGCACTGGATTCCGGAAAGTGCTTTAAGTAGCCAAACATTAACCGCGTTCCTGACAACTAGAACTGAAAAGCAGACTTTGGAAGCTCCGGACATGAATTTTTAATGATTCGGAACCGCTCTTTCGGCTACGCTGACAGAGTTTGGATGGTGAATAGTACTTACATGTGCGATTTTATTTAGATGTGGTCAGTTGCTGTTATTGCGCACTGGAGTAGGGGTTCAACTGACTGACTAGCTCACACAGCAGCAATTGTATGGTGCGATTTAAAACTGAGCCATATCAGCAGCTATACGGTGAATGCACTACTCGCGCTTTAACGTTCAGGCGAAAACACTGGGAACACACGGGTTCATTAACTTTCCTGTATTTTATAAAAAGAAATAACGAGGCGTACGCGAAAGTTGTTTTAACAGGAAATGCCAGGAGGCCAAAAAATAGCAAACTGATAATTGTCGTCAAAGCATATCTTAATCAGTACTGTGTAAGTGAAATGTGAAATATATTGCCGATGCATGTTGTGGAACATAATGATCGGCCTGAATTCGAACGAAATCTGGATGATCATCTGTGTGAATGCACCTATTTATGCTGATATATTCAGTATTTGTGTATACTGCTGCTTTCTTTGAAGGTTTATTTCTTCATCACCCTGTCTCTAATTACCCTCGCCCAAGGGTTCACAGCATTGTTAAATAAAAAAGAAAATGAAATAACAATTGTTTCATTATTTAAGATTTAGTTACGGCACTTGGTGTTTATATCTATTTTGTACACACCGAGTTAGTTGTATTCCCAGTGAACTATCTAATAGCAATCTCTTGGTACCACTGTGTTACGTGATATTTGCTTCAAAATTTTTCAATAATTTCGGATATTACGTATGCAGCATATGGAAGACCGACGCGAAGCTCCTCGGTAGTGCGACACAAGCGAAGTACACTGTATTTCTACTATTTCACGCGCTGAGATTGAATGAAGAAGGGTTATTGGCTTCACATGCTGCTTTACGTCGTTCGCAGCGCCTTGCATGCTCAATGAAGCAGATTTAGTTGGAAACTTTGAGGCGAATATCTATGTTATGAGAATTCAGTCAAATGCAAGGATCTAGAAGTATTACTGCGTTTTAGCGTTTAAACTACACTTGCACACTAAATACAGCTACTGGAAGGTTTCGAAATTGTATTTTTTGTTTATTTATTCGATTGTCGACAATGATTTCCTGCTCATTTTGGTTGCGCATGGTCTTATAAACTGTGCAAGAACAGTGGTTTCGCCTAGTGCTAATTGGTTGTTTTTTCATAATCCTGAAAGCCTAATACTCTACGCCGTACGTAGAGCGAACATAAGCTGCTGGTACACCACGCCTCCCCACTCTCAAAAGAAGCTAAGAAGACTCGAAAAATTTCAAAGTTCTTACTTATGATGCACATTGTTTTTAGAAACTTACTGACCACGAAGCGATTGGGACTTGAGGAAATTAATAATAAACTAACACTTGTAGTCATAGCAGTGTCGCCCCTCCTGTACTGCTTACTTTTTAACGCAATGCAAAGCATTGAAATATTAACCCAAGCACGTCATAAGCCAGGGATGTTCACTTCTTTTTGATTTCAGCTTTGTATTTAATTAGGAGGCGACAAGTTTCTCTAGATTTCGTGTCTCCTATTTGCTCACCTCAGTTACCAAAGCAAACACGGAATACCTCTTGTAGGCGTAGGAAGTCGAATCTAACAACGTTAGTTGCAACCTTGAACTAGCCTAAGCCATTGAATTTAACTTAAGAATATTCTTTTCGTGCGAGGGAGATCCACAATTAGGAATGGCATAAATGAATACTTCAACCGAGTTCTTCTGGGAAGCCATATGAGTGCCATGGGCTTCGTGCTGTCTTAATGTCTGAGGTAGCAGCAAACATAATTTAAAGGTCGGGGAGTTTCGAAAAGAAAATTTTTCACCATGGCTCCTTCCTGAGGTCCTGCGGATGGCTATGTGCGCAGTTGGATTGCATTTGCATTCTTCCAAAAACTGCGAAGTGAAGAATTCCAAAGTAGTTATTATGAAGTTCACGCCCTGCATGGAGATTTTTCTGTTAGTAGTCGATCTAATTCTTATTCATATATGCAGGGTTCCTTTTTGTTGGTCCATCTATCTTCGACAGTGCATTTCTTATCTTCCCGGTTCTATTAGTGGCGAACACAAAGCGTCAGTGTTGTGAAAACTAGAACTCCAGATGTTTCATGAAATCAACACTTAACCGGCATGCAAATTTAAGTATGTACTTGCTGGCTGAATGCCTCTGGAACGAATTTTCGCAGGTATCATAATCCTTAAAGACAGCGTCACTTAGTTTTGATAGAAGAAGAGATGATATCATGGGAACTTATCCCAACAGTATTCTTTTTTTTTAAATCAGAAAGGGGTAGGTGCTTTCTAACCAAGAATACATTTAAACACAACGCTTGCAGCTATTTAAACAGAATGATTGCAGCGTGTAAACCCTGCATTTCTTGCAACACTTGCATTTTATAGTTGAAACAAATCTTCGAGCGTTAAGTGACAGAGAAGAGTACATCGCTAAAGTTACACTCAACCCACACCTGAAGCTAACGGCGCTATCTTCAAAAAATGAATAATACGAAAGCTTGTTGCAGCGCTTAGCCAGTGCTTATTTTTTTGCTTTTCCGTCACGTGCAAAGGCACGGGCACCGTGGAAGCCCTGGAAAAGGGCTCTCCCCGTCTTCTGCCCTAGAGGATAGGATATCATCAACAATTGATGAAGCAGCAGCGATCTAGCATGGTTTCTTCTCGTCACTGCGTTCACCGTTTTCTGCTCGTTAGAGGGAAACCGATTCTCTTATGGGTACTCCGCATCACTCCAGTTCTTCCTAGCTGTCGCACGCAAATGCCTGCGCCTTTTCTCCCACCTCCTCAAGGGCATAATACAAAGAAGACTCATATTAAAGGTGCGGTCTCGGCTCCCGGACGTCCAATCAAGGCCCCAAAGACGCCCGAGTACCTTTCTTCATCTTTCTCTTGCATTACTGAAGCAACAATATGCTCAGGCTTGTGCTTTTTCCTGCTACAGGGCATGCCTTGCATGGGGCGCTTTTCGGACTGCATCAATCCTCAGTCGATCACCGTGTGTAACGCTCTCGGGATGAAGACTCAATTTCTTGGCAGCTGGCTTTTTTTGTAGTAGCTGCATATTTAATTGCTAGTGCAACAGCGCAACGGCACGAGCCCAATGGGAGAGAAGGAACGAGACAGGAAGAGAAGGAAAGAGGAGGGACGAGACGAGATGTCCCTTCTCTTCCTTCAGCCTCGTGTCGTTGCGCTGGTGCACTACCAATCACGTCTTACCAATGTGCCCACCAGTTCATGCTGTGGAGCTGCATATTGCCTAATGCGGAACTGAAAGCGCACTAAAATCTTTAATCGCATGAGAAGCCGGTATGAGGTGCCACGTGTTTTCTTAGGATAATATCTCGGCATAACCTAACAACTTTTTTGAGACTTCGCCACTGACCATAGGCCAATACGCACAACAGAAATAGTACCTACAGTGGCACGTGAAGCATTTGTATCATACTTACGTGGTCACAGGACGACTAATTTTAAGTTTTTAAATGTTGTTGAAATCACGAAGTCTTCCTCACACTACATATCGCCTTCGGTTTTTAGTATACTGGAAGCTTCTTCAGCCTTCTCCACAGAGCACATATTTCATGTCTGTATGATTACTAGATGGTGCAGCGGAATTGCGCTTTAGAGATTTGCCTATTTTCCTTGTGTGACTCTATATTATTTCAGAGAGAAATACACTAGCAATTTTCGACCAATGTTTTCCCAGCAGTCTGGAGGAATTTTTAGATAACCAAATATAGGTAAATGAACACATTTACATGCTTTGGTTTGCACCTGCAGAGCTAGGTGATTACAACTTTGTCGAAAAGTTTCATTGACAAAAAAGTGTTTAATTGCTGCCACTGTCCCGTTGTTAGCAGACCTGAAAAAGAAGGTATGCAAGAACCATGCGGGGTAGAAACGCATGCTTTTCTTGCCTAGGGTTCAGGAGTTCTGTGGCTCTTTAAATGCGCTTGCGTAGAGCCGTCAACGTTGTTGCTCTCCACACCAGCACTACTTTATTTGCAATCGTCTTGACTGCTGCGAGCACCGAACACCATTACATCGAGAAGCAGACAGTCGCTGACGTGCGTCTTTCACTTTTGGATTTTATTCGTGTTAATGGTACGGAGACTTCCGTGGTCGTTTACAGATTCGAACCATCCTGCGCAGTGGTCGAGTAATTACTTAGAAAAGTAGACGATAGTTGTTCGTTTATTGCCCGAAGCCTAGGATACGGGTGAAATCAAGGTAACAGATATTTACAGACCAGAGCACACCAGCTGAATGAATTTGCCACTGATGACGGTCAGAAAAACTTGCCGTCTTTTTAACCGCGTTCTCAAAGAACACATTGCGATAGCATTTGGAAGCTGGACCTTCAACAAATATTCGAAAGAATCCTCAAGTTTTAGAAGTAGCCCCGTCCAAAAAATGATTAAGGTGGATTCTTGAGGATTAATGTATGGATTAAGCGGGCTTAGTGGGACAAGCGGGTGAATTAGTGTGGATTAGTTGGGAGGCCAAGGTGGATTTATGGAGATTAGATGATGAAACCTTGTGAACAAGAGGATAGCGTTAGCATAATCCCATAATATAACCCAATGAAAGCCACTCCAGCAATCTAGTCGTAAATTTTGCTGATGACGTCATGACCCTCTCGACCACTCAGGAGATTTCGTTATGAAGAAACCCGGCGGTTTTATTCGGATGACAATCTGGACGCTATCGCATTAAAAGGAGGCACTTGCCTCAATCTGAACGCACGAAGAGCCAGGGTCCATTCACACAGTTACAAGAGCGCTTTAGGCAGGAAGACGTGTTCGCAGAAATTTTTATGGTTTTATGGGGTTTGATGTTCAAAAGCGGCTCAGACTATGAGGGACGTCGTGGTGAAGCGCTCCGCAAATTTCAACCACTTGAGGTTCTTTAACGTGCACTGACATCGCACAGTGCACGGGCCTCCAGAATTTCGCTTCCATCGAAATTCGACCGCCGCGGCCGCGATTGAACCCACGTCTTTCGGGTCAGCAGCCGAGCACCATGAAAACTGAGCCACCGCGTGTCATGTGGTATGTTCGCAGTATTGAGGTATGTCTGGGAGCAAAATATAACAAAAACGTCTCCCAATTGCGTTTCTCTTTGCAAGTTTCCTTCTGCTTTTACGGTGACAAAATATTGCCACCACCAGAAAAATATAGTACGGGGGATAAAGTATAATGAGAAGATTGGCAACAATGGTCCAAGAAGCGAACTCCTAGGGCACAGCGCCGGAACCCTGATCCGGTCTTGCAGGGATCACATATCGCTGGAGCAGTTGTAAAGGAAAACCTGCTTGTTTTTTGTCCTCTCCCGGCGTCTATCGATCGCCTCTTCTTGGAACCCAGACACGAAGGAGGCGATCTCCTGCGGGGAACTGTCGAAACAAAGAGCAGCAACGTAGCGAACCGAAATCCTGTAATGCGGGTTCGTTCCTGCCTTCTCGATGAGAAGGCTTCTGCCACAAGGTCTGTTGTTGGCTTCGGCGGTGTTTTCGGTGTTTTGCGTTTCCACATCGAAAGCGGTTTAAATAGACTGTTAGGAGCGCCATTTCCTGTGTGATATGACTGTGAATTATTTTTTCGCATTTACCCGTGTGGTTACCCTCTGTTCACACTTTCGCCTCTGTTACGCGATGAACAGGATGAAAGAGCCAGTGAGATGTCATCGCACGCGCTGCAAGCGAATACAGTTCGGAAATATATGTTCGTGGATAAGTACGCGAGCAACGCCTTAAAACAAACAAACAAGCAAACAAACCAAGAACGAAAAAATCGCATGTAAAATTATGAATTAATTATATGTCATGCAAGAGCGAGAAGACTGGCCATAAGAGACTATCCAAAACCTAAATTTATGTCTCATATGAATATGATTTATGAGATTACCTGGTTCTAAGCAATTTACATGATGGTTGGAAAACCCTGCAGGCAGTTGGGGCATCCGTTCGTTTCATAAGCAGCGTGGACCCTGACACGCGCCTTTGACCACGGGCGCTGATGATGTGTTTTCCTACATTTGATTATTTCTGCTGTCCCCTTCGTCACACACAAAGACCTACTATCTAAGTACTGCTCTGATGGCGTTTAGCGGTTGATCTCATAAATGTAGTCAGCCGGAAATGGGGAGGGGGGAGGCAGTTCGTCGTTGTGTCATTGGCCTGATATGATTTCGATCCGCTCTTTGCATCAGACGCAATGCTTGAAGCCACTTGGTCGGATGTATGTTATCTATGCGAAGATAATATTATTATGCTGCAAAAATTAGGCTTCGTATAAAGTTACTTTACCCGCCGCGGTGGCTCAGTGGTTAGGGCGCTCGACTACTGATCCGGAGTTCCCGGTTACGAACCCGACCGCGGCGGCTGCGTTTTTATGGAGGAAAAACGCTAAGGCGCCCGTGTGCTGTGCGATGTCAGTGCACGTTAAAGATCCCCAGGTGGTCGAAATTATTCCGGAGCCCTCCACTACGGCACCTCCTTCTTCCTTTCTTCTTTCACTCCCTCCTTTATCCCTTCCCTTACGGCGCGGTTCAGGTGTCCAACAATATATGAGACAGATACTGCGCCATTTGCTTTCCACAAAAACCAATTATTATTATTATTAATAAAGTTACTTTGATTCTAGCTACACCGCCCTTAGTGCGACAAGTTATAAAAGTTTTCGAAACCTTATATGGCTCGGCTGTTTAAGTATAAACACTATAGTTTCCTTTGCACTACCATGCTCAGTGTGCTGTCTATAACGCAGTCAGGGTGTTCTACTGCTATTACATTTTTTTCTAATATGACCCTTTAAGTATCTTTACTGTCCTGATTCTGAACGAACTTTTGGGCACACAACATATCCAGGCATTCTTCGGACAGATGTGGTCGAAGCCTAAAAAAAGAGCTTATGCCTCTGACCCTCCTCACCCACTTCCTTTTTCTTCGTCCTCGTAGCATCATCCTGCAAGCAACTTCCGTACACGGGAGAGCAGAGACACTCATTGTGCTCTTAAGCATAAATAAAAATTATCATTTTGCTTCTATGCGACTTGAATGGAAGGTGGCTTTTTTTTGGTCTGCCCAGGACTCAATAACTTTTCGGAAAAGCTACGAGGCACCGTAAATTAAATTTCTCCACCGTCAGCCAGCAAGGTTTTTAAAAAGAATTAACGCATTTCTATTCTCTTTTTCTCGTAAAGTGCGCCTTTCTGTCTCGCGAGTAAACAAATTCTGGGAAGGACGCGGCTCCTAACCCAGTTTTGGGTGACAAAGTAATCAGGGCTGGTTGCTACAGCTTGTCCCTTTGAACGCACCCTTTTGGGTGCGTGCGTTACGGGTCGGTGTTTGAAAGAGGAGTGGCTTGGCTTCTGAGCCTTTTATTCAGAGCACGTCCTTGCCTTTGAGCGCCTGAGCAGTACATGACGGTTCGCGGCTTTGCATGTCAGAAGTTGTTCCTGGCAAAAAGTAATTGCACTACGCCGGATCCCAAAGGAGCTTGCCGCATTGTGCGACATTTCTTTTCTGTGATACGTTCACACCTGTTGACACAAAAGTGCGAGAGGAAGTGAGAGATCCAGTCTCGTATGTTTTCTGAGCGTCCTCTTCGTCGTTATGAACCTAAAACACATGATAGATATGAAGCGCGAGTATTTAGTTTTTAAGTTTCTTGTTAAAATGACTGCAGTCCTCGGGCGCTGTCTATGCCCAGTAACCGAGAACGTTAGGCCATTTGGTCACACATTTTGAAATACCGAGCAGGCAAAAAAAAGATGCACTCATACTCTGCGGACCTTTCTTCAGTTCCGTTTGTTTGTGCGTGGTATTTCCCAATGTTGTTTGTATACTGAAGTTGAGTAAACCATAATACACAATAGACAAAACGACGACATGTCATCCTTGTTTCCTTTGCGCTGCACCTCTCCATGATATCTCACCGACTGGCCCCCATGAAGGTTCCCCTTTGCCAAAACTAACCAGGCTGCCCGGTTTGCTTCTAAGTTTTATACCAAAACAGTTATCGCACCCTTTAAACTATAAATCACTGAGGTAAGGAGAACTCTCTTCCTCACATTGCAAAAGCTTTTGGTTTTTAGGGAAGCCGTAGGGGCTCCATTATATGAGCAAGAATCAAACCATGCAGCCTGGTTTCTTTTGGCAAAGGTTGTACTGATCGAGGTACTATTCTATCTTCTTTCTCTGTCTTAAAATCATTTTCAGCAAACAAGGGTAGGGAAATGAGGGACTCGCTACGACATACTAGTACACATGAAGAAAGCCAGCAGTCACCAAAACCAAGGAAAACATAGGGAAAGTTTTTATTTTCTTTTTATAATTTGCGGCGATTATCAATAAAAATTCATAGTGTAATTAATTTATATTTGAAAGAGCATTAATTAGAAAGCATAAGAAAAACAACCGCATGCTGTAGGTGCGTTATGAGCCCATGAACATTAACGGAAACAAAATAGCTGAATGTAATGCCGCTTATGGGCTTATTTCTAGACCGAGATAGCAGAAAACCGCGCGTTTAGACTTGGATGAACAAGGGGTTGAGACCACCTTGCTCTCTGCCAAGCCATCGGTGCCCGTAGGGTAACGTCTTAATGAAGAAATACGCGAAGTACGTCGTACGTTATGTGTCAAGGCCCACATGCGCCGGGCTTGGCGGGTAGAGGGGACAGGAGTTAACATTTTGCAAATGCGGCTGCCGGCCGGGTGGCCAGCGACCTAAGGTGCACTCTGTAAGCAACGAGTAAGTTGCGTTCTACTCGCGCAGCTTTCCGACGTGGGTTTGCTTCAACTAGAAAAGAAATGCCCTGTAGAAACGAAGCGTGAAATGCCCACCGACGCGCGCGTACCGGAACGCAAGCTGCCATAACGTGAAAACGGCCTGCGCAAATTTCTGTTACAGCAGTTTTATCGTATTCTGTGATCCTTCGTGCCTTAAGACACTGCTTGCAGCAGTAGTGCTGCCCGCCTTGGAATGCCGCCCAACAGTACGGCCGCATTATATGGCCTGTACGCGTAAATAAATTCACTGGTCAGCTTAAAAAAAAAAGGTTACGTGGCTAGCTACTCTGGACGGATAATTTTAACTGCCTCGTGGCGGTGACGGGCAGTAACGCAAAAAACAGGGCCAGAACCTTTCGTTTGCAAGCCAGCTACTTTGTACTGCCGGCTAGCAATGTACTAGAAAAGCGCTTAATGGCAGTCTTGCCACCGGAGCCACTATGCGATGCCATAATGGCGAGAAGTCTTGGGCCTGTCATAGATCAGAGACGTTTAACTAGAGACCCGAGAGGAATAAGCTTGGACCCGCGTTAAAGCAGTAGTTTGCTCTACCAGTTTGCTTGTATTCAGCAAGGAAACTTTGCTCGCGTAATTTTTTTTATGATGAGGGATAAACGCACACATTACGTAGTCAATCAAGCGCCATTTTCACGAGCGAAGAGGTTTCAAAATGCTTCCCATGAAGTCAGCCACGACCAAAATTGCAGTGTTTCTGCCGAAGAATTTTTCTCGGGGGTTTTTCCCAACCTACTAGCACTAAGCAGATGGCTTCCGGCAATCCAAGGCCCGAGGTGTAGGGTGAATCTGACTGCTTTACGAAGAGTAGAAAAGAGGGGAAGGAAAGAGCAGGAGAAAAAACAGGAGGAGCGGGTGATCTGCAAAGAAACAAATCGCGCCAATACAGTGAGTGCGTTTTTCATTTCGCTTTGCTAGGCGAACAGTGTAATGAAATTGCAGACATGATCCACATGGTGTGGACATGCCCAGGCCACAATAAATCAGACAAGAATATAGAGTCCTGGGAGACTTTAATGGTCAGCTAGAAAGAAGAAGAACAAAAAAAAGTCACCCGCCTGGCCCTGGACGCCGCTGAAACCCAAGATATTCCAGCCTGCTGAAAGGGGAGGAAGATGACGGCGGTCAAGACTCAAGTCTTCATCGCCCTCTGATTCCTTGACGGGTGCAAATAAGGTTATTTCATCATCATCTCGAGTATTTTTAGCAATGTGACCCCATTTTTTTGTAGTATTTCTAGAGTAGTATTACTAGAGTGAAAGGGGCTTTCGTGATCAAAATGCATATGAGAGGAACCGCCATTATCTTAGAGGGCTCTATTTTTTTTAGATCTCTACCAGCAACCACACATGAGGTTACTTTCATTTCTTTAAGGTTGATTGACGGAATGTTTCACACTGGACATGTAAAAGGCTGCGCACTCGTTGTCATTAAATTCTTTTCTTCGACGACATCTCATCCAGCGCAGCAGGTTTAAAAATGATGAAGCTGGCTTCACCATTTTTTCGATCACGCTTGCCAACACAGTACAACTTTTGATGTGGACAGCACAAGTCCACTTAAAGAAATGGCCTTCCCTCTCTAATTAGGACATCATTACTATGCCTCGTTTTCAGGAATAAAGCGACCAGTGTTTGTCTCAAACCTTGCTCGAAGAAACACCTCTCTCTCAACCCGCTGCTGGGGGGAATTTGTAAGGTATCGGGTTGTAAAATATAATTTACAATTTTTTTTATTTAGTTTTGTGCAAAATACGACAATGCCGGGACGATTCTTCACTAAAAGAAATTGAAATATTGCTTTAATTCTGCTCTGCTACTCAAAGACAGATATTGGTTCGCTGCGGGCATTAATATTTCACTGAGGGCTATTACTTCGCTTGGTATTATTTGAGTTAGCATCCGTGTATCACATTAAGTTCGTTCCGCGCAGTCTTGTTGGTCATCGCAAATTACTAAGCAAAAGTTGTATGCAGAACTTTAATCAGTGTATTGTAGCGAAAGCTTCACTGGTCACGAACTCGCAGTTTCGCCGTGCTGGCACCGCACCACGTGACCAACCGCGTGACAAACCACGAGACAGCAAATAGCCAGACAACCAGACTAACCTGGACTTGCAATCAAGATTAACCAAGGCTTACCAAGCTATGCCTTAGCTTTCGCTACGTATATCCTGGCATAGCCGAGCTAAGTCAATGCCAGTTTTTTAATCAGTGTTTTGCGAGTCCGCATTGGTATTAAGGTCATTTTACTGAGGAGAAAAGTGATGGACTGAATTTTAATCAGGCTTTGCGCTGACACAGTAGGCCGAGGAGTTCGTTTAGCTATCCCGTTTTTTTTGGTGACTTTGTTCCCCGCTTAATTAGTTTTTCTAGGTTCGGAAGCCCATCGATCCACTGACAAGGAAGTATACAGGGAATGTTGATAGCTTTTTGCCACCAACTCGTGCTTGCCGCCCAGTTGATGTTCGTTACATGTTTTATATGACGACGTATGTGAAGTACTGATTCGTTGCCGCTTTAATTGGTTAGACTGGAGGGCGAGGGGCGGGGGGAGGCAGGTTAAAGGAAAATCACGGCTTTTTGCGGCTCTCGCGTCTTTTGAGCTTTCTAGGGCTCCTGGTTTTCAGGAATTCGGCATTATGCACCCGTTAGTGGGTTCAGACGCCAAGCTCGAAAAGCTAGGCATCTCCTGAAGCGTCACATACATCCCTCCATAGACGTTCTCTCACGTTGATTGAGAAGGCAACCGGCGTAGTAAATTATGGCTCTGTCGATTTGATAGGCCGGAGCAGAATTTGTTATGCTTCAATATTTTTTGAAACTTAAAATTGTACACGGCTTTAACTCATAAATGGTGATTCATTGTCTTGAAAAATTCTTCACTTATCTGATATTAAATGAGTACACTTCATAGGAAGATGATTTTTGTTTCTCGTTCTCATTATGAACAGAAACAAAGTACATGACTTTTCCTTCCTTCTGTTCGTCAAAAGAGCAAGGCAAGTTCCAAATGGCAAGCGTTGAGCATCTCTTGGTCATCTTTTCCAGCCTTCAGCAGAAAGAACAATAAAAAGAGGAAAGTGCGATAGTTAAACCATTCTCTGCTATCTAACTACACACAAACGAAGGCGAAGGGATGCTTCCACTGATAGGAACTATGTCAGGCAGGAAAAGCGGTCAAGCTAATGTCACGAAGGCAGCGGTTAACAGGACGTACAAGCGGCGCTTCCTCATCAGCACGGAACGCGAGCACCGGAAACCATTACCCGAGTCCACACCCTGCCATCCGAAATCTTCGGCCAGGAAAGCAAAAAAGTGAAAAAAAGACGCCATCTTTCTTTGTTGCTTTTATATTTGCGGGATATTTACTAGAACGCCTTCCGCTTTTTCGCGCAGCACCAAGAAGACGCGCTGAAGTTTGTGCTATGAAGGGTGGTATCACGGCTGTGCTCCGTGCTGCCCCGACCCTGAGAGGCACACCAGCTTCAAATCGCTACTGAGGGCGTATCAAATCGTTTATGTCCCGCATGGTGTGACCATTTATGGCGTCATTGAGAAGTCTTTGTATTTATATTTCTTTGCAGGGGAAGTTCATTTAAAGCATTCCTTAACCCTGTATAACATGACTTTCTTAGATCTTGGCCATCAACGAACAGTCAAATTATTGTCAGAATTCGGAGCTGTACTGTAAAAAGGAAGAAACCAAACTCGGTGTTTAAATGGTTGGCGTAGCCCTTTAAAATTCATATGTGGAAACATTTACTCCATCAATATGGAGTGAAATGTGCTAAATGGACCTCTTTTACACCCTGCGCTTAACAATGCGGCATGAAGGAGGACTCTCCTCCTTATAACTCCCATTTTTAAATGGAGTTTCTTGGTCTCAGTGCACCCGAAGGCCCAAGTGGAGTAAAAAAAAAACCACCATTTTACGCCATCCGCCTCGCCACCTTGCGTCCAGTCTGCTTCTGGTGAGTCGTCTGATAATGGCGGTGAGTGACGACCCCTTGGTTACCATCGTCGCTGGATCTCTGCTCACTTCTGCTCCTTCACGGGCGCCTACCTCGGTGCAAGATGTCGGCTTTTCGCCATTTTCCGCTACAATGAGCTAAATAATTGAAATGCTCCTGTAAAGTCTCCAGCGCCCTAACCATACCTGACCTTCCATCGTTAGTGTCGCCAGCTCTCTAGAGCCCCCGCTGAGGCCTCATTCTCGGAGATTTTTTCAGTGCCATTTGTCCTCTGTTTATAAGAGGCCATTTTTTTAAATAAAAATCGGTCACGCTAGCACACTTCCCAAAAATAGCACTAGCAAATTATGGCAGCATCATTTAGTGCATAAACGCGTATAACTCAGAAGTTCATTTTCAGAATGCGCGCTATCAGGGTAGCTGTAGTGAACGGCTCCGGAAATGTCGACCATCTGGGTTTCTTTAACATGCGCTGATATCGCACAGTACACGGGCCTGTAGCATTTCGCCTCCACCGAAATGGGACCGCTGCAGCCGGGATCGAACCCGCGTCTTTCGGGTCAGTGGTCGACCTCCATAACCAGTGAGCCACCGGGGCGGCTGGCTTTTTTCAGATATAAAGGCAGCTTTGCGTAAGTACCAATGCTGGTGATCATCAGAGGACAGGTGGATGATGACAAATGAAGTCCTGCTTCACCAAATTGAATATTTAGAATTTTAAATAATGCATTTACGTTCCTGGTTGCAAATGGGTTTGGTAGGTAAGAGGTAGTTAAGTAGCCTTGTGAGTTATAAAATATCTAAAACGCCATAACGTTCGTCGTCATGACACAATGATCCTAGGTATTTCGGGCGCCATTCGAAGGCCTGTGGCTGTGGAGCGCGCGCTCTCAGACCCACAAGAAAACAACACACGTCTACTCACGTGTTAAGTGGCCTGCTCGGCTCGCTGCTGTAGCTCGCTAGCTCGGGCGGCGACGACAAGGATAAGTGATATGATGTGTGAATGATGGGGATAGTTTTACTTCATAGTGATGAAAAAGATACCGCGGCTAATATTATTGTTACCTGGCGGCAAGCACAAGGACGAGACAAGATGAAAGATGGCTAGGAGGTGATTTAATGGCTACTAGCCTAGCGCGAGAGCTCGCTCTACCCACGCCGTTGCCCTCTTCGTTGTCTTACAAGTCCACTTCTATGTGAACGAGTTCTTTTCGTTCGGTTTCATTTGGTACTGTGCCATAGGGCACTGCTCTCGGTGACGTAAGCCACGTGACGCTTTTCATGGCTGGGACTGGCGCATGCTGGTACTTAGTCGCCTAACACGCCCCACCCTTATGCCACACGGACGACGCTGACGAAGGGTGCAGCCATGCTTCTCGAGCTTTGTCGGCGCTGTTCCCGCCTCAGAACAGAAACTGTGGAGTGGTTGGGCGCCAAAATGGCACAGTACGGTCCCTGTTACTCGGCCGGGCTGGACGCAGTGACAGCAGGGACGGCTAGCGGGAACACCGCGACCATGCAGACCGGTGGCGCCTGCGCTTGGTCGTTTGATTCACCACTTCCAGTTGCTTTCGTCCTATCACATGAAGTTAAAATGAAGCGAATCGTTATATATACGGCTCATGGTGTTATATAAACTTGGCGTTATATATATGAAAAATTCTTGGTTCTCCAGTGTCTTGCATCTGGCAGCTTCGGCTGAGCGGTCGCGCACTTCCTGATCCTGTCCCGATTGTCTCATCTTCTAAGCATCGCGAGCGCGCCAGCTGACATCCTCTTGCCGATTACCTTTTGGTTTCGCTTTACCGGCGCGCAAATTCCCATTTTTACCCAAGTTTTGCAGTCAAGGGAAACCAACAAGCCCAACTTCATGCGCTGACGGGTGTTCACGCTGTCGTCTCTTGCGCTCGCAGTCGCGGCGATTTTCTCAAACTTCTCAGTACTACGTCCGGTGACCAATCTGCGTCAGAGTATTGAGTTACCGAGTGATGGCGCGCTCACGAACTTGTCACGCGGGAGCGGCTAAAGCATGCGCTGACACCACTACATTAACGCCTAACTTTATTCGGATGACAGCCACGTATTAGTTTACACCCCACAAAAACTACAGCTTTAAAAACCATGTCTAAAATCCGAATTTCAAGAGCTAGAGCCAAGAGTTTATATCGTCAATTTTTACCGATAGTCTAGACAGCATATTTCTGGCTTCCTTACTTAGCCCGCGTACCCGTTTAATTTCACACAGCTATGTTTTTTGCAACGTTACCTAAGTGCGCACATGGTTGTTAAACTTCCTTGAAACAGGTGAAACGCAGCCTGGTCTTGCATGATGCCTGACTGATAGGACCGATAGTGTATAAATTGTTACAGACAGCAGGAAAAATTTTCGGGAAACCTTTAGGGCGTCTATGAGGGGATGTTTCGCATTAAGCGGTGAAACTTCATAAAAAACCTGAGCAGAAATGATGCAAGATCTCAGCCTTTGTTAGAATGTCCGTGCCATTGTTATGTGCTAATTTACGGTGCGAATAAAGGTATTTTACTCGTGTTCGGTTGCTAATATGGCAGCACTTTTTTGGTAAAGATTCAAGGCGTTTAGAATATTTGTCAGATGTAAAGATTTAAACCTACGAAATTTTATGACAAATAATTTTGTCTTATTTTCGCCTTCTCTTGTCTAAATGCCGTTCATCTTGAAAGGAAGAAAATAAAGGAGTAGCTGTGAGCTGCGATCACAATGATGCAAAATATTTCTCAGCATCAGTGCGTTGGCCCCCAAGCTTTCGCCAAACTGCCACAGTGGGATTGCACTATTTTTCATATGAGGACAAACAAAACTGAGGCTAACGAAATGAAGCATCACAGTTCATTGCGCAGCTTCTGTACACTGAAATGTTTCGAGATTTCTGATGGCATTTTAATACGCTCTATGATGCCGCATTGCGCGCTGTCCAAAAGTAACAATATATCCGACTTCTCAGACGAGTAGAAAACATTTCGTAATTTAAACGACCCCCCCGCGAGGGACGTTTCTTCAGTTCATCCATGCAGTCGACACAGAAACATTTCTGGCCCATTGATCAGAGTAAGCCCACACTTTATGAGTGTACTCGACCGCATTTCAGCTTCTTTGTCTTCTATGCTCTTGCACTACCGCGCAGGCCGAGAACAAAATGGATGTCTCAGTGGAAGCAGATCTTGGCTTTCCCCACGTCGTTCGAATTTGTGTTTTAGTTTCTTTCCTGTACCCTAGAGATTTGGGTTTTGTCGTTCGTACCGGGTGGATTTACTTTAACTCTTCGGCGAAACAGGCTTGCTCGTGCATCCCTTGACAATGCTGCGCAATCTTATGACAAACAGTGATGGCTGGTTTAACGAGTATTGAAACGCGTTCACAGAATGCGGGAAGGTTTTGCAATTCAGCTAAGCCACCCGATTTGAATGTGATGTGATCGTGAAGAAACGCCTGAGTTTTGCTTTTATTTTTTTTGTGATTGTAGACCATCTCAGTTCTTATTCTCGCGTTCAAGTGCGTTGATACCAAACTTGGAAGTGAATAAAGCGCTTTCATAGGAGTTTTGCTCTTAAATTCGTTTCGGCACGTGGCAGTACTATATTTACTTTTGCTTTTTCTGCATAAAATGACGGGGTTCTCTAGGCCACTCTCTCAACACTGAATCAATAGGCATTAAATTTTTTAGATATGTAAGTGATATAGTAGTTTTCAGGCTTTTATTCAAAATGCTTTTATTTAACAAGTTGATGGTTCGGGCCAGTGGGTATACGTTATGATCCATAGCGCAGCAACAGAACAGGGGACACACACAAGTGCTTAACTTCCACTAAGGCTTTATTTGGTGCACACAGAATTTATACATGAAGAAAAGAACGATACCTGCCAGATTAAAGAAGATAATTTGTGAACAGATGTGTTGCATGTGCTTTTTAAGCTTTTGTTCATAAATTATCTTGACTAATCTTACAGATATCGTTCTTTTCTTCATGTATAAAATTCTGTGTGCACCAAATAAAGCACTTAGTGGAAGTTTAGCGCTTGTGTGTGTCCCCTGTTTTATTGCTGCGCTATGGATCATAATGCTTTTATTTAAATAACTTCAGACCACAAAATACGTTATGGCAGTGCAGAAGGAGATTACTGAGATAAACTGTCAAGAAGACCGACCTTTACTAACTGCATACTAAAAGCTCCAACTGCTACAAAAACTAAATCTAGCACCCTGTCACTATCACTAAAAAAAGAATAATATACACCGGATTGGAGTTCTTCAATTTTATGCCGTAATAACGATTAAAGATATACAAGCAAAAATATAAATATCAAACAACATCATTTTATAGGCGTTATATAAAACAACCAAGTTAGTTGCATTGTTTCAATATGTACCACTTGGGATATGTAAAATATTTCAGTAGTACATGTAAGATATTTCACATATATCAAAGCTGCTTGTATGGCATAATTAGTGCTGTCATCAGAGAGGCGCAAATCTTATCTCTCATGAAATGTATTTGACGCGTTGCTTTAGAGTAAAAATATGAAAAAATATTTTTCAGTGTCTCCATTACTAGAACTAAATGTGACCAAAATTAGCTTTAGTAATGAGTGAACGCGGGATAGGAAGGATGTTAAGTATACGACACGTGGGTAGGGTGAGTTTGCGAATAGACTGAAGATAATAATTCGAAGTTTTGGATTTTGTGATGGTAGATGCTTGATATATGTGTTTGCTATTTACTGTCTCATCGAGCTTTACAGTACGCTACAAAACTATTTACATGCACACTAAAATGCTTCAGGAAAATGTTCCTCAAAATAATGTGTCCCAAGAACCACCTCTTTGGAAAGGGTACCCTGCCTGTCGAGTGCTCCATTTTGCACATCACGTGAGCAATATTCATGACGTATTAAACCTAAACATCTCGAACACTGATAATATGCGGCTGTGTGATTTTAGGCAGAGCGACATCTAAATACAAGGTTGCCTATAAATATATTGAAAAACAAAATAAATACAAGGTTCTACGACTATTCCAAGCTGGTTTGCCTGCAACAAATGGGTGAGCAGTCAAAGCAGCAAACGATTGGCGAATGTTTAAATGATTAGAATAAAGCGTATAATTTCAAGCGTAACAGTGAGACTAGAGAGGTTAAAGCAGCTAATTGATAGGTAATAAATAATGAGCAATAACGACGACATCAATCAGTCAAAACACCGCCGCATGTGATTATGCGCTGCAGATCATTGTGATTATAATTTGTCTAGCTAAAGAGCAACTCATTTTGTAAGGAATTGGTAGGTAGTAGACCTGATGCCTTCCAGCATGCAGTGTTTACTAGATAGCGCAACTTTTTTTTTGGAATGAGCAAAATTCAGACATTGTTATCGCACCTTATCTACTTGGCTGAGTACCTGGGTTACCACCGGCCCATATATCACACTGCTTTCCAGAGAAGGAGAACGAGAGGCTCATTATGACATACTTGACGGAAGCTAACAGTCACCGAAACAAAGGAGCATAGGGGATTTTTTCTTTAATTTGTGGGTTTCATAAATGAAAGATTAATAGGGTAGTTATTTTAAATATAATCAATTATGCGACAATAATAGAGCAATAATTTTAAAGATAATTGGTATAGCTACCGAGGGCCTCTATTCTGGCAGTCTTGATGCCCCACGTAGCATATAAGATTGTTTTCACACAGCTTCCACCCTCCCAGTTCGATGACTTTCCTACGTGGCACTCGCGGTATTACAGGTCATGCTACGTCCGCCACTGTGAACAACGGTGGCGCTGGTGAAAACTATCAAGGTCAGGTTACATGTAATGCATAAATACCCCCGAGAGCAGAAAATCGGACAGGAGTCGTTGTAGCTGAGTTGTTAGAGCACCGGTGGCGTAATTCAGTGGTCGTGGGTTCAGATTCCACCGGGAACATGTGGTTTTTCTTCTGCGTTCGAATTAACTATCTTTAAAATATTTACCCTATTAGTCTCTCATTGATGAAAACCACAAATTAAAAAAGAGATCCCACATGCTCCATAGTTTTGGTCACTTGGCTTCCGTCATGCTTTCTAAAAAGAGAGAGAGAGACAGAGAGAGATGAAAAATATTGTACTCTTATTGTGCGCGCCTTTTAGAAATTGGTGATGTCAATTAAAGCAGAGATTTCCATTATGATCGATAACTGCTTGTTAGCAAGACACGACTGCGAGCGTCTTGGCAAATTCCGAATTAGTTTTATGCTACCATCGGATGGCTAAAAGCGGAGGTTAAAACAAGCCACCGCTAAACAGAGAGATGTACGAAGCCACTCTATGCATTGGTCGCCCCAAGATAGCCATATGACATTCCCTCGGTCTTCACTTGAGTTGCAAATAGTGGTGTACGTGTGCAATTCGCTGCTGTGCATAACTAGCAACTCTTAGAAGTGAAAATTGCTCAAATGAAAATATAAGAGAAAATGGCGAAAGTAGTAGACTTGAGTCTGGAGGGAACTGCCCTTCCTTATATTTATATATTTTCTTGCGGCTATTCTATTCAAGAAAAGTGACGCGCTGCTTCATTATTAGACAAAAGTTAAGTACCGCTATAAAAAGAGCAAGGTTCAGAAGAAGAACGAGGCTGACCCGTGAGAAACAATTTCCTTGTGGCCTACCTTTGGTGCGCCGACTTCGTGATCTCCAGACTCGGACAACGGCTTGTAGCAGAGGCATTTGCAGGTAGATGCTTTGCTATGCTTTGGACTGGAAAGGCAATCTCTGTTAGGGCAAATGCGCTCGCGCTATTTCTTCTCTTAGCCAAATTATATCTCTTAGAAATACCAATTTACGATGCATAAACAGCAACAAATAAATGTAGTGTGTGTATGAGCGTTTTCCACGCGTAATCTCTGGAATTCAAATTGGCAAGGAACGAAGATATTCCGCCCGTTGTCTTGTAACGTGTACAATTACTTGCTTTTCATGTAACCTGAATTATGCAACCTGTTACTGTCGCCCCTGAGGACAGGAAGCGTTGTCAAGGCGTATTCAAACAGCTTTTTCTCCATCCTCTATTTTTGCCTATTGTGTGAAATAAAAAAAGATGTTCTCATTTTGATTCTAGCAACATCACTTTTCCTCGAGCCTGGCACCTGAGTTTCGGTCTCGCTAGGAATAAAATAATTTTCTTACATACGATTTTCTTAAATACATATGCTTGTATTTTGAAAGCGTTATTGGTGTTAGCAAAAAGGTCTCTAAAATTTCGCAACCTGTTGTATGTCTAGTATCCTTTGCAGTGCATAGATGCTATCAGTCCTCAAAAAATTAGAGGCTACAAAAAGCCCTAGTAACAAATTCAGTTCAAGAAAGGTGGTTTCTGTGGTTCTTCTTGTTGCCACACTTCTGCACCCTTTACAGAAAACCAGCCCCCCCCCCCCTTCGTGTTCATTTATTTTTGATGTGAGCCAAAGTAACTCTTCACAGAGGAATAGCAGGATGGGCCCATTTGTTTGCAAAAGGGTAAGTCTGGCTCACTACGGAAAGTGAAGGAGGCGAAAAAGAAAATGTGCTCTGCGCCGAGTGGCGCACTTACTCTGTGAAATAAACCGCTGACATTTATGCGGCAAAAGCAGTTTTCAAGGGGAGTTTACACTTGAAAACTTTATGCAGTAAGCAGTGCAATGCTTCGGAGCCACAACGCGTTCCACCACTTTAAAAGGTTTGAAGGAAGCGTTTGTTGGGTTTTCTCTGCCTGACGCGAGACTCAGAACCAAGGAAGAGTTGGACAACATTTCAGGTCTCAATATTACTTTATATTGAGGCCTGAAATGTTGTGCAACTCTCTTAGCGGTGTTTCTCTTCCAAGTCCACAAGGACAGGATTTGAAGGCGCAGGCTCCTTTGCCAAGCTTACATGTAGCCCTAGCAAGCCGAGCACCAGGTCAGGTCATAGCTTGTACCCATTTTGAGGAAACCGGTGGGTAACCGGCCGGCAGTGGGAGTCGAACCCACCACCTCCCGAAGCCGAGGCGGGTGCTCTACCACGTTACCTTATATGACTTCAACAGGAGAATCTCTAGGAAGCTCCTCTCTATTTCAGAGCATTTATTTCCCTTCAAGCTTTCCATTCCTTAGTTTCAGTTTGGAAATAACTATCTCATATGAGATGAACTCATGCATTTTACAAAGTGATCCCCTTCATAACCAACTAAATCTGTGAGGCAGGTCTATTATGGTACTGCGTTTCTTTTTGGCTGTGCAACACGCTGTATTCCAGAGTGATACAGCGGAGATGAATAACCTTTAGCTGCTGTCGCGCCATAAGTTGACTCTGCCGTCCTAACAAGTACGCTTGGGGCATGCTCATATTGATGCTTTCGAATTGTTGTTTTCGTATCCTGCGAATGAGGAGTTTAGAAAGATGGAAGCAATTCTTTTAAAGAACGGATAAAGGAGGGCTGGCGGTTGACAGCATTATTCAGTCGTCGGATGCAAACGCCGGTTTCTTCTTGCTATTCATATGAGGGCAAAGTGGCTTATAAAATAAGTATTGCTGTAAACGTACATCAATATATCTCCCGTACCATGTTATGTTCAGTTTATTTCTCTCTAAATGACCAGAGTTAATATACGATTCACGAAACAGACATTTTTTTTTCAAAGCAGCCAACACAATTTAACGCGGGTTTCCAGGCAGGTGCGGAAGCCCCGGTATGAAGATAGGTCGGGCATCCATAAAATAACTCAAGCATTTTTGCTTATCCCTGAATGAGGATACTGAAGATTCGTCTGTCTTTCCGCCAGTTAATCTAACGACGGTAGGCGGTCTAACGTGTTTTGATATGCCTTTCGTTAAGGTGTGGGCGTGCGTATAGCTGTATGCCTATGTGGGTAAGGGTGAGGTGGGACAACATTTACTGAGATCACACCTATCACCACTATAGACGACACTAGGGCAGGAGTGCATGCGTCTATCCTATCCTCACAAATTTCTTGGTTTTCTGTGGCGGGAACATGTTATTCCTTCGTTTTCTCGGTGGCACCACTAATAAATGCCGTGGAACGAAGGCGGCGTTTCCTGCACATAAAATATCATCTCAAAATTAGGTTTGTGAGTCAGTTGAAGTATCATTAGATTATAATACCAATGTTCGCGCAGCAAGAATTTTGGATTACACGTTCTCTGTAAGCATCAGCGGTATTTGGCATATCATTCGAAATTGGCGACCATGCTAGAGGTACTCTTATATGAGCGAGCTCTCTATCATCCATTTCGCACTGCTCTATCATAAAACACATGGCGAAAACCTTACCTTGCTTTTTGTTCCAAGAAAGTTGCATAAAGTGAAAGGATATACCAAAAAGAAGTCTCTAGAGGAATCTTTTCCCAGATAGTCGTTTGAGAGGTCCTCCGCACCTCATTTCGAGCAGACGTGGATTCATTTCTCCCCGCCCTTGTCGTTGGCGCAGGTCCAGAGCCACGGTCTCTGACGCAGAGGACGTCTACGACTCTCCTCAGATTGCTCCGTGAAAAATGATGCCACCTAGCCAAACGAAACGAAAAGAAAAGCCAGCAAAGAGAACAAGCGGATCAGCAACCAAATGACTTGAAAAGAAAACAAAGCATCATCGCCGTCGCTTTCACCACGCTATGGCCGTCGCTCTGTCTTACCGGCCACTCGCTTCTTTTTGCAGTCTCGCCACCAATGTCGTTTCAATAGCGTTCCGCTGAGCAGGAATGTGGTCTCGGCACATAGTTTCGAATACACCCTCGAAAACGACGGCCATTTATTTTTCCCTGAATTCTCATTCTCTTTCTTTTGTTTATATTCCCGTGACCGGCAGTGCGAATTTATTGTCGCCAAGATTGCTAGTCCGGATATTACTGCACAGTGATCTTTTTGTAAGTAGAGCGCGGTGAGGCCTCGCTGATGATCCTTTCAACAGCATTCCTTTTGCACAATACTTTGAAGCTTTGTTTGAAAATTCACTGCTCTAGAGATCACGCGAAGGAAACAGCGAAAAAAGTCTGCATATTGTATCAGACTTTTTTTTTTTTTCAATTGAAATAGTACCTACAGTAGCAGCCAGATAATTACAGCCTTACTATCGAGATAAGAAGCATATCAGAAGGCGCCACTTCCATCTGCGCATTATACACAGGAGATGGAAACTTTCCTTTCAGACTGTTAGACTCTGTCACTATTGAGGACCGGAGCACCCCTTGCCTTTTAAAGCATGCGCCAAGTTACGTCGCTGTAGATTCGACGCTAACAACTGCTTCACTTCCCTATTATTTTTTGAGCTCCTAGGTTCGCGGTTTTCTTTACGACCTTCATGTATTAAAGCATTGTTACCACAGCGCGTTAGGGCTGATCCAGAACGAGAAAGTTTTCTGTGCAAATCGTTCACTTTTCCCGCGCAGAAAAGTGAATTTCCGAGTTTTGAGGTCTCTACCTCTCAGATTGGTACAAGTCGCAAACTTCATAAACTACCTCTTCTGTGATAATTTAGAATCTACATTGCCGGTTTGTACAACTGACACCGCTAGTTAGGATAACTCCGATCATTGTTTGCGGACCAATCTGCAAGTGTGCAAAATAAACCCGATCACTGCCATCTTCGAAGCGACGACAGATGTTTTCAAATTAAGTCGAGTTTTAACTAACAGAGTTCTTTTGAATGCTGCGGCCGAGACATCTTCGGATTTGCACTAAGTGGCCCCACCACGCAGGCATAAATGTGCGCAGTCATTGACAGACAGGATTCTCAATGAGTTTCATTGCCAAATATGCAGGAGCGACGACCAGCTAACAGACGCCCATCCCGAGAAAGCAGTAAGCAATAAATAGCAGCTGCTAGACTTTTTCGTCTTTTTTCCCCAAAGGTAACAATGTGACGTAATAATTTTAGTGCGAAACACAAACAAACACTCATAAAGCTGCGGAAAAGCACAACGTGAAAGGCTTAGCTATCCTGTTCACTTTGCGCACTTACAAAAATACATACCATGCATGTCAGTTGCAACCGCATGAATTTGAGCAAAAACACCGCCAAATATTCACATATGCCCGGATGGAAGTTGCTTAATCCAATTTTCCACATGACGCTTTGGGACTTTCCACTTCTAAGAAGTGCCTTTATCTGTGGAATGGACAGGCTAATTTTTTAAAGAGAGCTGACGGCGTTGCTACGCAGAATACCGCAACAGAACGGGTCTTGCTCGATACAGGGGCCTACAGCATTTTTTTTATCTGCAGAAATAAGGGGGCCACAGCCGGAACAGGACAGTTGAATGAATATGAAGCGAGAGACGGTAACGAAAGACTTCTTTCAGGACACGAAACTACAACGATGCGTCAGCGTTGACATCGGCAGGTTGGCTACCATAACGCTCGATCATTTCTGCAAATGCGCAGGCTCACCGACACAGGAAAAAATGCAGAAGAAAAATATCATGCGCAGTGAATAAATCAAGGCACAAAGAGTGCAATAGTAACTGCTCTCTGCTTTTGTTTAACAATAGAAAGGGCAGTAACGTTCAATTTTTTGTTTTCTGTCAGCGAATCAAGATATAAAATTTCTTAAGAATACTCTTACGAAACTTAAAGAACCTTATAGCCTGGAAATTTCCTGAAAGCTCATTCCAGTTCATATTGTTTTGAAGTTGTTAAAGTTAATGCTAAAGCCTTTTACAAATAGTGCATCGCCTGAAACAACCAGTGAAGGCATATATAGAAAATAAAAATCCCTATATTTATGAATAGTCCCAGATATAAATGTCAGCAAAAGCTACCAGTCATGAGCGACCCGCGTAGCATGTTGATTTAAAGGTTGCCATGAACTAAACTTCATCTGAAGCAGAATCGTATGTGTCTTTGCTTAGCAGCGAGGATTGACGGCTCAATTACCCGGCGACACCGCAAGGCTGATTTATCGAGCAAAGCCTTCGGCATCATTGTTACGGTAGCCGCTGTTTCTTTCTTTCGCGACCTTCCCCACTTTTGACTCGGGACATGTCATTCATAAGTTAGGGCGGTATATAACCGAGAATAATTCACGTGGAGATTAAACATGTTTGGTCTCTCCAGTATTTTGTTGGCGTAATTTGGAAGAGCTCCTCAACAGCCCTTCTTTTCCCGTTTCTTGCTTTCATTTGCAGTGCTTTTCTTTGTTTCTTGCTTTCCTTTTTTCCATCGTTTGTTTCTTTTCCCTTTACTTCTTTTTTCCTCTGTTTTTATTTTTGTCCTTCATTTAATCTTCCCCTGTTTTCCTTTCTTTGCTTCTTTCTTTCATTTTCTCTTCTCTTGTTTTTCTTTCCTTCCTTGCTCTTCCGTTTTCCTTTCTTTCTCCTTCCTCCCTTCCTCTCTCACACCCACCCCCTCTCTATTTTCTTCCTTTTTTACTTCATTCCTTTCTTCCATCATTATTTCTTTTCTACTTTCCCTATTTTCTTTCCGTCCGTCTTTCCCATCCCGTCCCATCTCCCTAATTCCACAACTTCCCCTGATTATTTTCCGCGTCCCCTCATTCTTCCCAATTTCTCTCCTTCTTTCCCTTCTTTCCCTTTCTATTTCCTTCTTCTCTCCGTCCTTCCCTCCTTCCTCTCTTCCCTCAGTCCTTCCTTCCTTCCTTCTCCCCCCTTTATTTATTTTTCTTTCCTTCTTTCCTTTCCCTTCGCTCTTTCTATCTTTCTTCCTTACTTCTTTCTTGATTTCATCTTTTATTTCATTCTCTCTTTCTTTCTTCCAGTGTTTACTAACAGTAGCATTAACGCTATGCGATAAAAAGGAGAATATTCGATCATTACTACCACAATGGCCCGAGAAAAGGTGAGGGCTGTAACTGACTTGCCAGCAAAAGTAAATCTAAATGCACAGCACAATCGTTAGTCACCTTGCCAAGGCATGACAAGCGTCATTCATTGTAGGAAAGAAGAGAACGTGTGAACATTACAGCCCCAGATGCGCTAGGACGCAGCCGTCCGTCCTAATTACACCGTCCACTGGCTCCACACCTTTGGGACTGTCTGCATCTCGGGTTGGGGAAGCAACGAACACAGTGCTGCCAACACCGCTACTGGGACCGCGCAGCTCTTTTGGTTGCTCTGTACAGCCTCCTCAATGGTTCTGATGCTTATCCGAGGCCGACTATGAGTTCGTAATTGTAATAGCAATTAGAGGGGACACTTAAGCTGCCCCTTAAGAGTATGACGCCATAGCGTAATGTGCTAATTCCTATATATGCAGAACGTGATTCTCTACTTTACATTCATACATCCCTGGGAGTCCCCATACAGTCCCCCTGGCGCAGTGTCGCAGTGGTTAAGCCATGCGTCACTGCCCTGCGGTGGCAGGTGCTCCCAGCGGTGGGCCTTGTGCGGCCCAGGTTGCTCTTCCAGAGCAACCAATCATTAATTCAACGGCCACCTACCGCAGTGAGCAGTTCGCTCACTATCCGGTGGGCGGTTTGTAATGACACCGCAAGGTCACGTGACCTAGGCGGTCCACCTGCCTCCTAGGTTGCTCCCTGGGGACCACCTACTAGAGTCGAGCTCGTGATTTTCCGCTCACAACGCCGACGCCGACAACGCCGACGCCGGATTTTCTGGAGAACGGGGCCTTTAACACTATCGCATTAAAAATGGCGTAGCTTGGATACCAGCACTCCCCTTCACTAAGCTCAAGGAAGAGCTTACAAATATGAAGGAACAAAATGTATCGTTGTCATTCAGCTGGCCGGAGTTTTGGCATCGTGTGCCATTTTTCAGACCAATACTACGCACAGCCGACTGGAGGAGTGCAACAAGTCATACACACGTATTCTGTCCCTTATAACTATCTTTTTAAGGCCTGCACACTTCAGTAAGCCTATCGTTCTCGATCACAATTAGGGGAAGCTCAAAATTTATTCCTTGAAACTAAACACGATACAGATAAGCCGTACGGGAAAAAAATTGACAGGTTGGTTCACGCAATGCTGCCTGCGTGTATATGGCCAGATCGTAGATTTGCTGGAGTATATGGTATGGAGTCGTCTCTTCCTGCTTTTATATATTGCATTTGCATTTTTTGTTTATTTACTGCCTCCTCGAGCGGCGCGGAATTTGCTTCCGAAGTTCCTTATAACGTGCAGTGTTATATGGTACATGTGGACTGCAGAGCGGAATATAGTCAAGCATGACGCAGAACATTTCGTGGAACTGAAAGTAAAAGAGAAGCGTCTCGTCAAGTTTTAGCTGCTATTTTCTGCATCACTTCCGCTTGTTTGGTTTACCTATATGGCCTCCATGACTAGCGGAAGAATAACCCAGGACTGAAAGCTGAATCTACGGGGGGCAAGGAAAGCAGTCTAGACGCAGGAAGCAGCAGCGCCAAGCCCCATCCCGCCAAATAAGGTGCTTCTTTGACGGACCTCCCATGTTATGCGCCAGGAAAAAGCCCTTCCGCCGCACAGTGGCGTCTGAGCAAGTGGTAAGAAAAAAAAGGGCACATGGCCTGTTTGCTGACAGCCTCGTTTACCATGGCGCCATGCAGCTGGTAGCTTCGCAATCTACCGTACGCGGCCCAGTGGCCCCACTTATCGGAGGCCTGCTCTGGCAACGAAGAAAACTCGAAACGCAATACCGGGTGACAAACGACACATCAGCCTGCCACTAGCAAGATGCATGTGCTTGTTTCTACCTGCATTACTTTCTCAAAGGGGAAGCAAGCTTTCTACATAAGCACGTACGTCTGGCCTTTTCTTGAACAGCATCACGAGTGCGTAGAAGAAATGGCAATAGAGCGGTGTATGGGGCAGTGACCTTGATTCCGAAACAAACGAGAAAAGAACGTGCGCACAAAGTGCTTGCTGTACAAGCTCTTTTCGCGCGTTAATTTTGTAATAGAGCATTGTAGGGCCGTTTATTAGACGCTCGCGTGATAGGGTAGTAAAACTGGCAGGGCGTGCAGGGCCCTCAATAAGAGAAAGAACAGCCAGTGCAAGCCACAGCTTTACCTATAAGGCACATCCTGTTAGCGTTCAGTTGGTAATTACATAGCGCCCTTCAGCAGCGGGCACTGACACCTTAGAAGCGGATGGAATTCGTCTCCCTATTTTTTCCAAAGGAAGGACCCCGGCAGGCCAGAATCACTGAAAATGCACGGAGCGGGACGCACAAGAGGTGCATGATGGATGGCCACAGATTACCGGTTCTGTTATCGCCCTCCAAGGGTTCACTTCTTGACTGAGATTTTTGTGTTGTGCGGAGTCCATTAATTTTAACGTCCATGTCTCTGTTACTTCAGTTGTCGATTTTTTTTGCCCATTTCGTATGTAGCCAACCGCAGGGGCGAAAGTTAAGAAAACGTGCTTCCCATTCCTTACGCGTTGACCTTCAACCTTCTGCCAGATATTTTTCGTCGTGTTGTAATAGTTCTTTTGTTTATTTTTCGAGGGCGGCGTTTTGTATCGCAGCTAATAACGCAAGGACGCTGTTATTGAGGAATGAGCTTTCCTTTGCCAGTGAATAAGTAGAACTTACCTACCGGGATTTTGCATTTCCTGGTACTATGTATTGTGTCCCAAGGGAAAAGAAAGTTTGTGTACGCAAATATACAGCATCAAGTCTTGGGAGGGCATTGTCATATAATCCCACACATTGCGCCAGCAAAAAAAGCGACATGAAGGCTACATGCCGACAAGTCGAACTGGTAGTTACGATGTGCTGTTTTAATATAAAAATCTCCGTTTTCGTTTGAAGCATACAATATTAAGTAAGGAAAAAACTTCATAATTTCACACAAGACCATCTATTTTGTAGGCTACATGATTATACGTCACACAACATGCTGTCAGAAAAGATATTTATTAGAAGAGCTGCCTCATTTCACACATTTTCTGAAGTATTATTTGATTTCGCGATCGATTCAAGTGTATCTTAACCTAATGACCGTTTCTGCGGACGGTTTTTCCCGGTGAGGGATGGTAAACTGGGCTAAGAAAGCCGTCGGCAGTGGCTCCGGCCTGGTGCCGCCCATGTGTGTCGTATAGCTTATTACACTTCGGCTATTATCGCATTGATTTTACATAGCATTTCAGGTCATATATAGGAGAGATGTGGTTAGGTTAGCACAGGGAACGTCACGCGACAGTGAAACTAACTTTCGCGTGACCAGTTACGTGACGGCCACGTGAATGGGAAAATTAATCCGTGGGGACGTGAAGCTACTCCAGTGTTGCACTTTACACAATGCTTCTCTTTGGTGTCTCAACAACAGCATTCGCTCTAAAAGAAGCAACAGACGTGAAGAGTCGATAACCTTGATAGATTTTAGCGGCGCCTGTGGTAAAATGGGGCATTTCTGGAGCAGTGGCATTCAGCTTTTTGCGTATGTATCTGCAAATTATCTATGTTTGATGTTATGCCAGTACACTTAAATAGACCAAGTGTTAAATGAGACCCTGGCACTGAGCTCATAAATCAGTGTACTTCCTGCGCATGAGGACTGTGGGCTATCCCGGCTTTCTTTACAAGGCGAGTAACAGGTTATCAAGCTTACAAGGCCATTTGTTGACTGTGACAAAATTACCTCTAAATTGGCCGCGAAGACACGTTTCTGTTTTGGTACAAGACCAAACAAAACACCCTAAAATCCATACCAAGACCTTCACATCCCAAAAGACAGGAAGAACTATCTCGCTCCACCGCCGCGACCAAATCTTACTTGCTGACACTCCCGGCACAGTACGTCCGGCGCGTGCTGGTATACTGGGGTACCCCTCATCGGGGGGGTTAGGACTTGGAGCCCTAAGTCCAGGGCCCCGTTGGCAGCCGCTACCTGGCCGGTACACTTGGTCAGTATTTTCTGGTCGTTCCTTCCGCACAAGTCTGTGCACCAGGAGAAAGGGACGGGAAGGGTACGGGTCGGACGCCACCGGTCGCTGCTTGGCAGACCAAAAGGGATTGATATAGCGCGGGTCAGGTTGTTGGCTTGTCTGCTACTTGAGACACTTCCCAAACAGCACAGGCCATCGGCCCAATATTGCAACAGGATGGTCCCATCCTGGCCCTTTGTAGGGCCGTCCTTTGCCAATACGGCTCCAATGTTGGGCCAATTACTTGTGCTGCTTGGGTTAGCACACGAGGATATGGTAACAGTCGGGTGCCAGCTACGTATACGCCACAACTTGTCAGTGACGCGCACGTGCAGGTTAGTGTAGGGGTAAGAGCTGGATGGTGTATGCCTCTTCAGTGAGATCATGCCCATTGTTTATTTCTATCTATCTATATAGGACTCTAGAAAATATTAATATTACAACAACCGTGATCGCGCTGCTCAGTAGCACATGGTGTTCGCGGCTGTGGGAGGTGGATTACGTCAAGATAATGGCTGTCGTTCCTAGCCTCCGTTGATGCTCACCTTCAGGGTGCAAGCGTTCAAGTGTGGCTACAATAGGTTAAGCCGGCGGGATGCGTGGTGGGCATATTTCGTGAGCGGACTGCACGGATTTATTGGAGATCAAGGCTAAGCCGTTCAAGAAGGTCGAGAGATTAACATAAGCACGCCTCTTTGACGCATCACGAACTCTCAGCAGTACCCGTCTACAGAGTTCGTACGTGTATGAATTCCGCGAATAACGGTGGTTGCTTCGGTCATACGACGCATGCTGGAGACCTCTCTTTCTGAGCCCACATTTTTTTGTGTAATTTATATGCACATGAAAATCGTAAACAGTGCTCTGGCAGCTAAACTTAGAAGTTACGTTGGCGTCACTAGTGTAGTCTTAACTGGAAGGCTGGCAGATGAGCTCATTGATAATGGAAATGCAACACTTGCTGTGCTGAATGAAAAGTCGGGAACGAAGGTGCTTAAAATAAATACTACGAAACCAAATATGTTCTATTTCGCCCTTCTTGCAGTTTAGGTCTGTACAGACGGGGCAAATGTTCAAGATGGGAGCTGCCGCCGCGCTGGTTCAGTGCCTATGGCGATGGGCTGCTGACCCGAAAGAGGCGGTTTCGATCCCGGTCGCGGCGGTCGAATTTCGACGGAGGCTAAATTCTAGTGGCCCGTGTACTGTGCGATGTCAGTGCACGTTAAAGAACCCCAGGTAGACGAAATTTCCGGAGCCCTTCACTACGGCGTCCCTCATAGCCTGAGTCGCTTTGGGACGTTAAACCCACTATACCATAAACCATATATAGGGCTGAAAGAAAAAGAAACACAAATGAGGCACTCCTTAAAGGCGCAGACGGTTTCCTATTCTGTATGATAACGGCCTTCTCATGTTGTCATCACGACAGCCGTACCTTCTGTGCACCCCGATATTTAGCACGCATTGCATGTAAACATTATTGTTGACATAATATACATATATTACCGATGTATGTATCGTACTACTAATCATACTTTTACACTAATAAATATATATATTTTAGATATTTTTAACTTGTACACAATATTATATTTACTGTACAGTCATGCGACGGCGAACGCATGCGAGAGTGACGATTTTTCGAACTTGCGCTTTACTTCAGTGCTACAACTAAAATATCTGCCGTAACGTATTTGCATTAGGCAACAACAGTCAGGCAACGATACGTTTACGAGCTCACTTGAATACGTATGATAAGCACCCATCTTTTTTCCAGCGCGCAGAGTACACGTGTCCATGTAGGTTAGATTACAGGACCTCCACGTTGTCCAGGTCAGCAAGAAGCAGCAGACAGAGAAGCAGCTAGCCTGTCTACAATACATGATGTTCGTGTCTTGGCCAGTCCTTCACAGAGGTTACGCGCCATTTGTCCTTTGAGGTCAATAGCAACAACAACTACTCGAAGTGCTATGCGAAGCAACCCAGGAAGAAGGAGAGCAAAAGAAAGGCATGGTAACACATCCCCCTTCGGCTGCAATGAATTTCTTCACCAGTTGCATCCATAGTTGGAAAGGTGTATCTGAATTTTTTTCTCAGACTTTAGACGACCTGTGCTTGTTCTCCACGTCTTGAGCCTTATTTTTGCATCCTACTTTCGCCTTCGACGCTTCCTTACTAGACAGAAAGCTACGTGATCGGGAGAAGGCTTTGTGTTTTCAGATTTTCTGTTCTTCATAGTTGCATAAAAAAGTGGCGGACTGAGGTCAGCCTAGAAGAAAGGTGCAACACGTATCGAAATTGGCCTGAAAGGCAGCCAGTCTGCGGACAAGCGAAGTAATATATGGCGTGCGTCCAATCGCGAGTGACAGGAAATCGATGCCATCATGCCGGGGGGCCCACGAATAGGAAACCGCAGCATCTACGCGAATGCAGGCTCTTGTCTTTGACCCGCTTCCTTTTTGGTGGTCCACCATGTATTTTGCTGTATGAAGTACTTCAACTATCATTTTAGTACACGTGCTCATAATTCAGCTTCAAATCGTTATACTTGAAACGCTGTTAACACATCCCACTTCTGTCGCATTTCTCGGTTGGAATAGGTAAAATCATTCTAACATCACCAGCCAACCAACACAAAGGAACAAGTGCGCTTTTATTAGAATGCCTTATATTGGTGCGATTACCCGCCATTTATTTTCTTCTACTCTACTTGTGACAATGTACAGCTCCTTTGCACAAACATTGCATCTGTGTTTACTTCGCAAATAAGCTATTGCTCATGGTTGCACTTAACGTATATTTGAAGCTAAAGACCAGTTAGTGCTGGCTGTTCTTTTTTGTAACTGTTTCTGCTTAGGCTGCATTCGAGCTTACATGCAGTTCAGCTTTGGCTTCGTTGGTTGAAGGGATTCCTGCCAAGAGAACGCACATTCTTCTTTTTGCACGCCCAGAAATAAAATCTTTGGCACTATAGAAGGAAACACTACTTCAGGTAAACACTTAGAAAAAAATTGGCAGTGGCTTAGCTCAGCTATGCCAGGATATACGTAGCGAGAGGTACGTTTCCCTGGCTGAGCTTGTTGTGGTCACTGTATGTTTAGCAATGAGAGACATTGGGCTCCATCTCGGCGGCTATTCGCCGTCTATTACGCTCGGCAGTCTGGTATCTCCGTTTGGCAAGCCGTTCCTCTCTCTGTTCGGGCGTCTCCGCTGCTCTCTTGGCCTTCTTACGCTTATTCTCTCTTCGTTGAGTAGCCAACTACCAGGCGACAACGTCAGGATCGGAAGAGTTAATATTCTCTTGTCTATACCGCCGTTTAGCAGCGGCTGGACTCTCCTTCTTTGCATGCATGTCAAACGTTGGGATACAGCCGCTCATTGCACCTCAGCCTTTTATACGCAGTGCTGCGCATGCGACGCGCGGTTCGGGTGATAGAGCAGCGTGCGGTTGAGGCGGCGACGAAGCGCGCGGCCGCGGCGACGGCGAAGCACACGCCGCATCTGCTGTTCTTCTCCGGTTGCCATGGTCACGACGCATGCGCACAACTGGCCTCTCCTAGCCACTGCGAAATGCTCGACTGGAATCCCCGTGTAGCTCTCGCTACAATATAAAGCTTATGATTTAATTTTGAACCATGTAACGCTTGGATTATTTTGTAACTAGACGGACTGAACGGAATTATTATTTCTTTTGCCCGCGTGCGCTTATCAAAACACGTTGTTAGTGTAGTGC
Source organism: Amblyomma americanum (assembly GCA_030143305.2). Taxonomy (NCBI): domain Eukaryota; kingdom Metazoa; phylum Arthropoda; class Arachnida; order Ixodida; family Ixodidae; genus Amblyomma; species Amblyomma americanum. The sequence goes on from JARKHS020009859.1 coordinate 115,758, forward strand.
CTTATTCTCTTTTAAATATCAAGCTGCATAGCAGGAATGTTGAAGTGAGTTGTACTAAATTTTGCGGAAGACAAAATTTAAAACATGAATTCGGTACACAATTGTTTTCAAAGCACCTTAGTTTGCAAAATATTGTTGTATTCCCATCGTCGCTTAGAGATACAGCTAGCATAAGGAGAATAAACTGGAGAGACAGGACTTATAACAAATTTTTTAAGGTCCTGATATACGGGCCAGTTAAATTAAAAAAGTGCATTAGTTTTGATCTTTTCAACTTTACACAGCACGGTTTTACCAATAAATTCGATCAACATACCTTGCACGCAACGTGCATGTCAGCGTAAAATTCCTGGCGAACATATAGGTGCTTTTGTCTGAGAAATATCCAAAATCTAAGTGCGCGAAGGCGCGTCTCCCCACTCTTTTAATAAGAGTCACAGCTGGTGTAAATCGTCACCACCCGTGTAAATGGATTCACCAAGGAGGACAGCTTGGGAAATTTCGCTTGCCAACCAGTTACCTCTGTCCCGGCCAGAACAAATGAAGCCTTAAGCTTCATACCCCGTTCCTCTTTGCCATCGACTGCTTCCCTCTTTACTATATACTGCTTCCCTTTCTCTCTCCCACATTCGAATGTGCAGAAAGAGTATTCAATCTCCTCCTAAAGTAAAGTACTGAATGATAATTGCGGAAAAGTAATTTATGTTGCTCGTTACAGAGCAAGAAGGGATGCTCAGCAAATGACAAAAAAAAAATTGACTTTCTCGTCCATTCTAAGGAGAGGGTTCTAGTGCCGGGTCAGCCACTTAGATGTCGCATTCGTGGAGTTACATTCGTAATGAAAATATTTTGTGCCAACTCGCTGCGTCTAGGCTGTGCTCGTGTGGACAATAGACGCCACCAAGCCTGTTTTGTTTCCGCTAAAATCTGATTACCGCTTTGCGCGAGCAATTTTTAAATGTTTTTAATATCTACACAAATAGCAGCGGCTCCTATATGTGTAACAATATGATCCTTTGTACTGTCTCCAGCACAGTAGCCAGTACGTCATCATAACCAGGCCCGGTGTTTGTTTCCAAATTCCCGCAAAGAATCAGGAGTGGGCTACTTAAACAACGTTGTACAGTTTTCTCGCATGTTTCTAGGGCAAACAACCACGCTCTGGGGCACCACACGAAGAACAGGCAGCGATTAGTTTTTTTTTAGGCAAGTGCAATGACCAAAACAAAAGACCTGAAACAATACGAAAGGTAAGTGCTCCATTACCAATGTGGCGTCGTGCCTCAAAGGTGCGTTCACAGGCAGCAGCTTATACTCGTATTATGTGTAACTGGCATTGATAGTAGTACCGCTGATGGTTAAGGACCGCGATCGCCAGCCGAAGAACAAGTTTTCTTCCAGATGGTTCTGCAGGAAGGGCTGGTGCGCCCGATCCATGGGTTGATTCGCATTTGAGTGAGAACCACGTCCGACGCCGACGAAGGTAGCGATGAGCCAAGGAGTAGGGCAGCCTCGAAGAGCACGAAAGGTATGCGCTCCATTTCCAATGTGACGCTGTGCCCGCATTTAAGTTTAACGTTTATCGCCTACCCACTGAGTATACCTCTGGAACGTGGAGGTGGGTAGATGAATTGAGCATCTAGAAGGTGGAGATGGGCGGAAGCAACGTGGAGGTGGCTGTATGCACAGTGACTTATGATTGCAGGTGGGATGTGTCTTTTTACTGGTCAGGGCCAGGAAGTGCACTAACCGGAGGCTGCTGAGGAGGAGGCACCTTCCAGATCGCAACGTGCACCAACGCTCCTCTAACTGTCTTTCTCTCTCTCTCTCTCTTACACACACACACGCACGCACATGCGCACACACGCACACACACACGCTCGCTCGTACGCACGGACACACACACTTGCACGCACACACGCAAATACACATACTCGCACGCACGCACAGACCACGGCTTATTCGCCGAACGATAAACATACTGAAAACGCAGTAAAAAAGGAAACGTTCATATCTGAGCCCTTTCATGTCATATTATGGCGGCTTATCATAGCTAGGAAGGCTGCGGCGTACCATATACTTTGCGACAATAAATCGCCTATATCAACCCAGACATTTCTTGACAGCAGAGCAATGTGGTATGATTGCTTCTGTGGGTGTGACCCCGGCCTGACACTGAATTCCTGCACAAAAGAAGAAAAGCCATCACTCAGTCCATGTGTCGTTAAGGCATTCTTGTCGCTGCAGCTCAAAGGACAGTCTTCAAAAATGTAATGTGATGAGTTGACTGAGGCCGCTATGATTCATTGCCTAACACTATGATTAAATATTTGTCAACGTCGACCTAAGGAAAACAGCGAAAAGTTCTGAACACATTATCACAACGATCATAGTATTCAATCTCGTTGCTTCGGCAGTGTGGTGATAAAAAAAAAGGCATTGCTCGTCGAGAAATAAAGCTAAGAATAACGAACATCAACTAGGAGTTGCTTGGTTTCTTCATTGTCTCCCCTCAGTTTTCTTCAATAATTTTTACACGTTCGCTTTCCTGTACTGCCATGGCAAGATTTGGCAAGATTTGTTATTCTCGGTTACAGGTTGGAACCCTTCGGGGAAACAAATATATTGAATCGTGACCCGGCAACAAAGAAACAAAATGAAGAACACAGTACAAGAATGGCTCGAAACAACTAAGCTGTAAAAAGCTCGTTCGCAAGTATAGGCCATGCCAAGCCTAATCACTTTATGCAATCCGCCCGCTGCGCTGGTGGCTTAGTGGTTAGTGCGCGCGTCACCAGAGCTGGAGCGTTTCGCTGTAGGAGAAAAAAGCAGAAGACGCCTGAACGTTGTGCAATGTCGGCGCATGTTAGAGTGGACTAAAGCGTCACGTGAAGTCCAACTTCCGCTCCCTGAGGTTCATGCCAGGGCAGCGATTTGTGCTGAAGTGAGTATGGCGAAAAAACGCACGGCTGAACCGCTCATCGCTACCGGCAAAGGTGGATGGCGTAGGAGTTAATATACGCGGATTATACATAACCCGGCTTTTCTCTGTACACAATCAAGGAGAGAGCCTTGTAGACCGTATGGGGCACGTCAAGTGACGTCTGGTGCGTCGTCCAATGGTTCGACGCGTGATTCCACCTTAAGCAGATTGTGCGCCCCCATCGCAGAAGGTAGATTTTACGGTGAACTAAAGTGCTTGGAGGATGCCGGATATCCAGAAATACTGATCTCTAGCCTGGTCAAATCACTCCTCGCATATAGATAGGAAGACGCGCAATTCATGTAAACACACTGCCTTATCAAGAGAAGAGGAAGAATACAGTAATTCCACACGTTCATAAGGCCTCTTCAAGATAAAGAAGCTTTTTGGGCTAGCAGGCGTAATTATCACATTCTGTGTTCCTAATACACTGGGGTGCTAAGTAGAACAGTAAACCCAGATTCCAATAAGCAGTCTGGTGCTCTATAGAACATGAGTGTACCTTCGTCACATACATTTCACGGGGGATGCACAGCATCCGACTGCCATGCGGGCCATCCAATATCGGCCTTACGAGAAGATGCATCAATGAGTGATTGCGAGAAAACAGCGCGGGAGAACATGAGAGATCCGTAACATGGCATGAGAAACCACTTAGGCACACACTGCAACAAACCCAATCATGCCTTCACATCATGATTGAGTCAGTTCAAGATAAAACAATGGACAATAAACAGAAGAGACAGGAAATCTTAGAAGCATTTTGCATTCTTCTGAAAGGCGATAGATGCGTCTGCTCTTCCTCTTTGTCTCCGCATTAAAGAAAGTCAATTACCTGCGAGGGCGGCAGTAGCCTTTTTTATCTTTTATTTATGAATACGGAAAATCTTTTGTCAGGATCAAACAGGAGAGGGCACACAAAAATACATGGACTATTTTAAAGGCTATTTTTCATAAAGACGAATAATGCTTCAGCAACATAGGCAACAAAAACTATGATAAACACTTATCAGGGGATTAAGTGAGCGTTTACAGTTGTATTTGGTGGCCAGAACGAGCAAAGCAGAGAATATTCCGGTTCACGACGTCGTAATTCTTGTCAGTAGAACAAATGTGAATATTACGTCATTCAGGCAGACTGCCAATACTATTTCAACCGCGACACGACCGCCTCAGCAGATTGGGCTTCGCCAATGTCATTTGGAAAACTATTCTACAGTTCTACTGGAAACGAAAAAAAGAAAGAATACTTTTGAATGTTACAATGCGATCGAAACTGCCGAACACATTTTCTATAATTGGTCATACTGGAAATGTGGTTGGCCGGTTTCAGTTAGTTGCTTGTGTTAATATTAATAGGGTAATGATAAAGCTGCAAGAAAAATTTCAAGCAAGCCAGCTCAAGCAAGCGAGAAGTCAATGTTGGCTAACGCGTTTAAGTGTGGTGGGACGTTAATTACATCTGCAGTATTTGCAGTAGACAAGTTTGAGCGCGATGTTGGTTATTTTCTCTAATGCATCACTCAAACATTTTTTTGGTTTGCATTCCCAGTTAGGTTCGCATATTTTAAGATTTATCGTATTATGCTTTGTAGGCAGTTAATTTCACATCTGAAGGCACTTATGAAATTTTATTCTTAGGGCCCCGGCTGTTTGAAAATATTATGCTTGACTGGAAATATTATTATGAGTGTCCCATCTTAATCGATCTGCTAGTATGATATCTAAATATTTATCACAGTCAACCTGTTTTAATTTAATACCCTTTAACTGATAGGTGTAATTAGGTTATTCATTTACGAGTTATGACTGCACATGTTATATTTTCGCAATTTGAATGCCGTATGTATTGCACCATGCAGCATAGGTCTCAAATGATCTATTGAGCTTCATGTGGTTGTCATTTTGCTTAGAGGGGTCTAAAGCACGCCTTCATCTGCAAAAAGACAAACTTGTACCCCGGGCTTCGTATAATGACACACGCCGTTCCCATACGTGAGAGAAAGGGTGAAGCCAAGCAGAAATTTCTGTGGAACTCCAGAGAACATGTTCAGGTAGTCTCACTCAGCAGTACTTACATTAAAAAACTTCGTGCGGTTAGACAGGCATGTTGAAATTTAAGAAATAATTTTAGATTTGATACCAGCATTTATTTTATCATCCATTCCTTCTTGTTTTCCTTCTATCCTTTTCAGTTATCTCTAAGTTTTCAGTTTGACGTCCCGCCGCGTCCTTTATGCAATGTGTTCTCACCTGGGAAATAATTCCTTTGTTAGTGAGTACATGCACCTTAACAACAGCTCACCGTCCAGTTCTTTTCGAGCTAGAGTGTACAAAGCCTATTGCATTATTAAGAGTAGATCTAAATTTGTACCATATTACAAAGAAATTAATGCTCCTGCAAAAACAAAAACGGAAGTATTCCATTTTCAACACAAAAGATATAGTAACTGTGCCCTATCCCTTTTTGAAAAGCTCCTCTCAAAATAAAGAGCATCAGGTTGTTGCCTGTTTTAATGAATAACAAATCATAATGCTGAAGCATAGAAATTTAATTTGCAAAAAAAAAGTCCGGAGATTTCAATAATCACCGCAAAAATGCTTCGCTGGCGTACACAATATGCACACCACTTCACTGGAGCTGCTGCTTCAAAAAATAATAAAAAGAACTGGCCTTCCATCTCTCCACAAAGAACCGCGCTTTCAGGAAATAATCTTTCAGGAGCACTTACGGCACCTGCCCAGAAAATGCGCCGACGCGACTCGTTTAAAATTTTACCGCATAGACCAAAAAAAAAAAAGGCGGTCGGCTAAGAAGCTTCGTATGACTTTTTATTTTTATTAGTGTTCTGCACTTCCTGACATTCGTGTTGTTTTGCTGAGCGAAACGGGCTAGCGTGAGCCCCAGATGCTGCAATGAATACAAATTATACACTTAGAAAAGGTAATTACAAAAGCAGAGGCAACGACTAACGTGAATTACTGGGAATTTCGGAGTGCAGGCGGACTCTGAGCCAGCGAAAACCTGGCACAAAAGAAGTTGTTTATAGGTAGGTGCGGAGCGTGGCGTGAAGAGCTGCATAATTTAATATACGGATGCAGGGTGCCTATTCCATGCGTGCTATTGTAGACTAGGCGCCGAGAGCGCAATTGCCGAAGTTCGGACTTCTCGCATCAAACTTTCATAACTTGGTGCATAAAACTTGCACTACAGGCTTGACTTCTTTGTGTATAACAAAATAAACATTATTTTCGTCGGCGCTGTCGATACCGTAATAACTAGCCGAAACGTACGTGAAAACTGTTCCCCTCGGCTTGTGCGAAAAATGTATAAATTCTCGTGGCTCCGGAGAACAACCAGAACTTAAGCGCGGGATGAAGTATGCGGTAGCAATCATAGGTAAATTAAGAACTGAAGCTCTCGGGCTCGGAACTTTGGAACGTTATGTTGGGAAACTGGGATACGAGAAAGTGCGGTTTAGGGCTGGCACCCGGGCGTATTTGCTCCTTGGACGTTACATTTTCTGTAAAAGAATGAGGGTATTTGATGAAACAATGAAATATAAGTTCTCGCTGACAGTTAGAGTCCATAATTCTCTTACAGCGCACATGGACTGAATTTTATTTTATACAAGTTTTGAATGACATAAGTCTGACACAAGGATATGCAGCAGCGAAATCTAAAATTCGACAGGAGGAACCGTGCTTGCTTTGACTTAGAGTGGTAAAGAATATAACGATACAACTTGATGAGTGCGAGCCAGATATTACTTCAGAAGCGAGTGATATAAAACATTCATGCCGTGCCAGAAATGCTTTTTATATCGGAGCTTTTCCCTAGGAACTGAAGCATGAAAAGTATTCCGTTGGCGAGTAAGTGCAAGTGTACTCACACAATAATGATGCAGCTGTTCTTATAACGCATACCGGTGATATAGACAAAATTGAATGCTGATTTTGGGCCCAGATCTACTGAGGAGCTTCAGAGAGAAACGCTGCATTCAAAAGGAACACAAAATGGAGCGTTAAAAAAGGGACACACAGCAGCACCTTTTGACGTTTCGCACCAGCCGCCGCGTCGCCTCAGCGGCTATGGTGCTCGGCTGCTGACTCCAAAGACGCGGCTTCGATACCGACCGCGGCGGTCGAGTTTGAATGGAGGCGAAATTCTAGAGGAGCGTGTACTGTGCGATGTCAGTGCACGTTAAAGAACCCCCGGTTGTCGAAATTTCCGGAGATCTTCACTACGGCGTCCCTCATAGCCTGAGCCGCTTTGGAACGTTAGACCCCTGCAAACCATAAGCCATAAGATCTTGGCGTTTCGCAGCATTTCATGCTTTTGCGCTTTTCTCTTTAACAACTTCCTCGCCAATTGTCAGACCACAACCATAGTGCAAAGGAAAAGGACGCCGAGAAATCGAAACCGCATATGGACATAATACAGTAGAGAGAATCACTTTCTCTGAGAATAAATCAGAAGGAACACAATTTGTTTGTCGCATCAGGCATTTGCACATCGAGAACAGGGTGTAATTAGAACAGCTGGCCCAGCAGCGCAATTATATGGATCCATTGCCGAAGTATGTAAGCAATCGATTCGCCTATATATTGCCTAATATTATCGGTACGGCAGCTACGAGGGAAGCATCTCCGCTAGACGTGCCAGAGAGACGCGAATTCGGCTATCATCTGGGAATCTATCTGATGAAGAAATGGTGAGCGGAAGGAGGAAATATGCGACGAGGAGAATTCGCGTGGAAGATTGCAAATGCGGCTGCCTGCCGGTGCGCGAATCGATTATACGAGTGCCGTGTCTGGAACCTTTTGAAAGATAGCTGTGGCCTTTGTAATCACGCAGGCAGCAGCAGAGAGTGAAATAGAGAAGCGCTGCCAGAGAAAGAGTTATAAAGTCCAATCTGCACACATCGAACTCGATGTGGAAAGCAAAATAATTCGTGATATGAATAATTACGCATATAAAACTGGTGATAGATAAGCTTATCTGTAGCCTAGAAGGAAGAAAACATTGCAACCACTTTTGTGACGTTGTTCTTACAGCGATTTGCTATCCGTCGGCGTCCTGACAGCATACCATTTGCTTGGCGTTGCTACAGCTACCATGGTTCCCATCGAAACCGCAGCGGACAGTTGTTTTAAAATAGCCACTGCTTATTACAAGGGTCATAATATTGTTGCCAATACAGTATACATAGAATATTAAAATTAAGATTCACTTGATTGCGGCAACGCTTTCGACAGTGAAGCGGGAGAATCATACTAGGTGAGGGCCCCCGCTGTCCTTTAGTTAGGTAGACTTTGCCGCACGACAGCGATGTTGCGACGAAATCAAGCATAAGAGATCGAAGGCCAGCTTCAAGCCCTAGCCCCCTTCTCCTCGTCATGCAGTTTCCCAGAGCCATCAGGTACCGACCGGTCTCCGTGCGCGAAAAGTGACTGAAGAGCACCGTTATGCTAAGCGCCACCTGAAGGGAGCGATGCACAGTCCGAGATATCGAATGACCGCTTAAACTAGAGTTACATGTAATGTGAAACTTTCCTGTACTTTTACACAAGATTTCCAAGTAGGATAGCCTATGCATTCGGTATAGACGTATATTTAAAATATCAGGGTTCGATATATCGGGGCTGACTGTATGAGGATTACAAATTTGTGCTAATGCGGATAATGAGCGCTAGCAGCTTCTCCACTGTGCTTTTGCGAATATATATATATATATATATATATATATATATATATATATATATATATATATATATATATATATATATATATATATATATATATATATATATATATATATATATATATATATATATATATATATATATATATATATATATGGCGCTTTATAGTTTTGAGATTTATAATTTACAGGTAGTACATGTGGCGCGGTTATGATGCGGAGAGTTAGTGCATGTGGTGCGATTATGATGTGGTACCACTCTCTGAGGTGCATGAATTTTGGGTCCCGGGCGCTTTTCATGTGTGCATTCTATTCGGCAAACCCGAACTTGGGGACCTTGCCATCTTTGACGGGTGGCTTGGAGCTCGCGAACCAACCATCCTGGGCTCTAATTTACTCTGCCGCGTCCTTCGTCCGACTTTCTGCCCACGCTTCTCCATGCTACTAAGGCAAGCTTCACGCGTACACGTTCTTTCCGGGACTGGCAGCAAACGCCGGTGCTCGTCGCCGAACACGTTTCCCAAGCCGAAGTAAACGCTTTAGCGCATAGTCTGGAAACCGATGGAAGCAAGTTCGCGGAGGCACAAAGCGCTGTTGCGACACTACCCGTCAGATTATAGGCCGAGATAAGAGCCTCGCTCTTCAGCTAAAGCTGTGTCCGTTCACCTAAAGCAGCGGCGCGGGACGCTCGAGCCAAAGAGTGCGTGTCTGTTTCTGCGTTATTAAGAGTGGATCCTGTAGCAGTCTCACACTGGGTGGACACCTGGACTGTGCAGTGAAGGAAGGAGTGAAAGGAACAGCCCACGATGAAGAACAACGCTATGGGTGTGCGTCTTTCATCGTGCAGAACGCTTTCTCGCCGCGCCACGTAATCCGGGAGAACGCAACGCTAGGTCAGTCCTAGCCGCAGCGGACGCATTTTGAAGATGGCGAAGCGCAAAAAGAAGCTCGGGCCGCGTTTAGATGGAGGCGAAACACAAAAGGTGTCCGTGTGCTGTGCGATGTCAGTGCATTTCAAAGACCCCTACGTGGTCAAAATTATTACGAAGACCTCCACTACGGCGTCTCTTTCTTCCTTTATTCTCTCAGTCCCTCCTTTATCCCTTCCCTTACGGCGCGGTACAGACGTCCACCAAGATGTGATAGAGATGCTGTGCTGCTCCACTTCATTTCATGAAAAAAAAATCTATTTAAGTAAGCGTGCTATGCGATATCAGTAGGAAAAGGGAGGCTGAGAAAATACATAGCTTCTTGTGAACCTAGTCTTCTATAGCCAACAAGGCGTGGAGAAGTAAGCTGCTTCGAATATAGAAAATAGCGCTTGTAGTATTCTCTCCTACTTGTTATTCAAGCAATGCACAAAAAAAATGGCATACCCTTTTGACCCACAGGCGCTTAAAAGACGTTGCACTATACTTTCGAGTGAGGTATGTGGATTTTTTGTTTTTTAATCTATAACTACGCTGCTACAAGTCCGACACAGCAATAAATGAACAACAATAAGTCAAGAAAAACTGCTTGAAGAATTAAGAGCAAAACAAAAACCGGTCTTTCTCTCAAGATGTGGATATATATCTGCTCTGTTCCTTTCTATTATTGCACTAGACAGTGTTATCATAAAAATCATCAGCAGTATTTATAGGAATGCACTTAACTGGAATGACCTTGTTACTTATATTCAAAACAAAGCAATGTGTAAGCTGGGTCTTTTAAGAAGGTCCCTGCGACAATTCACACATGTAATTAAGCTAGTAGCCTATAACACGTTCATTAGGCCAATCCTAGAATATGCAACTGTCGCTTGGGATCCGTACACAAAAGCCAACATAACCAAACTTGAAAATGTTACGAAAATAAGTTAGAATCATTTATAAATTATAGAGCTGGCAAACATCACCACGCCTTCGTTTAGAGAAACAAAACCTAGAAACACTGCAGGAAAGAAGCCATGAAGGACTATAATGCATGCACTTAATCTATCGTGGTGGATTGAATCTAAATAAATAACAGTAGATCCAAGATGTCTGTCGAAGCCCAACACGATCATATCACTCTAAAAAACTAAATGACTTTGCTTGCAGGACTGATGGTTTCAGAAATTCCTTCTTCTCACGAACCATTCGAGAATGCAACAGTCTGGGCCGCGTTGTCGTGGAATGTCCAACACTCGAGTCTTTTTTGAAGATGCTTTAAGATCATTTTTAGTAACAAACTCAGTTATTCCTTTTCATTGCTTATCAACGCTCATTTTTGCTTGTCAACATGCCTTTTATGTGGAACCTGCTGCTGTCAAGGGTCTCTGTTCAAAGCATGGCAGTATTACTGAAATAAAATAAATAAATTTCCAGATGTGAAGTCTACCCACCTGAGCAACATGGGGCTATCGATTAGCGTGCCACTTTCGTGCCTTGCGATCAGACGCATGGTAATTCACCCTGAGTGGCATGCGGCCGCACGCCGGGAGCTGCTGCCCCGTGGCGGCTCTTATAATGCGTGGCCTCTATTGATTTTATGTTTCTCAAGGTCCCGTCTCCTCCTTTGCATGTCTTCGCTTGCCCTGACAATTACTTCCTGCTGTGCAAGTCGATCCACGTTCCGCGCATCCAGGGCACGGGACCCGCCTTCAATGAAGCACTCAAAAAGAAGTAACTTCTCATGAAGAAGTGCGCTCCCCTAACAGAAAATTTGTCTGGTTAGGAAAAGAAGATCAGGAACAAAGATTGCTTTCATATCGAACCGTCCACTTATTCCAGATTGCGTGCAGCTATCAGCGGTGATCGAAACACCCAGGGCAGTGCCGCGAGGAAACCTGAAAGAGGAAAATGGTACTTCTTGCATTCTTTTCTTATGACTTTCAGGTCTGTTCCGGCTAACTGGACTCTTCGGTGCTCGCAGCATTAAACTCAGTCAATGAGAAGACAAGGCGAGATTTTTTCTCTTTATGTTCTATTAAGATGATGACAGCGGTAGGCTCTGCAAATCAACCTCATGAAAGGGTTGTAAGGTACTTTTTACAGGAGCCATGTAACGGGCACAGGTATAAGAAAATTCCTTTTATGGCACACTTTCTCATTAGACTGCTTATTAGCACATAAAAACGGCAAAATTTACGAAGAGTCACAATACTTTTCCTAATTATCTTTGTGCAAAGGCGCCGGGCATATTAACGATGAAATCGAATAGCGATTAAGCGTTTACCCAAACAAACGGAGCCCAGTCGACGAAGGTGGGCTAAACAGAAGCGGAGCAGGAAGAGAAGGAAATGTGATGAAATAGAATGGCTGCGGCTTAAGCAAAGCAAGGTTAAATAGAGGTCACTGCAGGTGAGGCTCTTCCTCTGCAGTGAACTGCGATCGCTGAAAATAAGAAAATGATTAGAATATATATATATATATATATATATATATATATATATATATATATATATATATATATATATATATATATATATATATATATATATATATATATATATATATATATATATATATATATATATATATATATATATATATATATATATATATATATATATATATATATATATATATATGACTTGTTTCTTGATAGCAAAACATTCCGACAGAATCTCCGGTGTGCATGGCACAATTATCGTTTTGAAATAGTTTTCACTGCTCATGAGCGGAAACCATCTTGTCATTAGGAGTTATTCCCGTTTAAAATAACAAACAGAAGCAACGACTGAAAAGAAAAAAATTGCTTTGGCTTCTTTAACAACTCTCTTTAAATTTGATTCTGGCGTAAAAACCAGAACGTTCGCTTCCTTCCTTCACACGCGCTTATGCAGAAATGCTGCACTCAGCATGCCAAGGACACCATGAATCGATGCGGCTAGTGCCACCTGATATTTTGTGAGGTCGCGACAAGCGATCTGCACATCGGAAACTTATGTTTCAATATGATAGCTTCATCTGGTTATGGACTACGCCAGCGAGTTACACAGAACAAAACAAGAAAAAAAAACAGCTTGCTTCACCGCGAAATGTACCGTATCCGAACTTTAGAATTCGCTCAAGAACCGCTGACCCAATGAGCGATTTGTGGCCCCGGTGTTGTGATATTTTCGGTTAAAGCGAAGCGAAAATAGAGGTTTCGGTAGCAAGTTTACAAACCTCAGTGAATAATTCATTGAGAAACACAGGTGCTTATCTTAATGCATTATGTTTAGGTTCTTTTTGCAGATGATCTTAAAAAAACATAATGCAAAAGCGGTGTGAGCTACATCGAATTCTTTACAGTTGAATGCGTCGCGTTGGGCAACTCGGATATGCCTTGGTTTGTAGCGTACTGTATATATTCCTAGTGGCTACGGAAATACTCCAGGATGTTTAAGCAGGTATGTTGTATAAAGATTTGATATTTAGAAATTCAGGAACCTTTCGGGATACGGCTCTAGTTTTCCGGAGAACTATAAAGTTTCCCAGAGACAGAAGTGATCCCCTATACAGGGATAAGAAGTTAATCGAAATAGTCGTCCCCAGGCCTTGTCCCCATATCTTTCTATAGCAATCTTTTGGTAGCAGTATGACAAGTGGCGCATAACCTCAAGGTGAAGGGAGAGGTAAAAAATGATTTCACCTCAGAGTCTCTCCGCCACGCCCCAGTGGCTTGCTTTTGGTTTACATCGAATAGCTAAGGCTTATTATTCTTTGCGACAAGCTCAAAGCAGTGTGTTTTTTTCTTTATCTCTGTCGAAATGCGAGCTGATCCCGCGGACTGCTCTGGGACGCATTTTGGTTTTCAGTTAAGGTTATCGATGGCGTGCTGAATAATAATCGTCCGTTGTCATAGATATCTAATTCCGTCAAAAGCTAGCACACCACCTTATCGCGCTTAATTTTTAACACGGCGGCCCCGTGGACATCCACATTGCAGTGGCAGTCGCGATTGCGGACAGTCAACGCCCCTGAAGGTGGCCTTTTATTGTAGCAGCGCGCTGTCACCTTTTCTGTTTGGAGATGTAGCTACGACTTCAACTAGATTTTCACGCCTGAAGAAAACTGATTTGGCCGTACCACATTGTCCCTTTTATTAATATTACTCGACAAAAAAGTTCCCTCATAAGCCCATTCTGGCTTAAAATCAAAAGAAAACATTTGACAGAAGCCTGTCTGGTTGGGAAAATTAATTTAGTAGAAAGATGACTGACGCCAACCAGGTTAATTAAAAAGAAACACGACGTTTCGGGACCGGCTGCGTCCCTTCTTCACGGTGTGACTACGGGCGAAGGCGCAGCTTGGCTTTTTAGGCCCTCCTGATGAATACCTCCGGCTCAATGGCCGCAAACCATGGATGTAAGACGAAGGAAGTGTCCACAGGGAGCGATTAACATTCCTTCGTGTCTGCTGTATGTGCCACGACTCCAGCAGAAGCCTCCTGCGCTGGTTAGCTTCGGTCTCCAGTACAACAGTGCCGTCAAAGTCATTTCGGTGGTCACATTCCTCGCAGTGTTCGGCCACCGCGCTGCGCTGACGGTTCATTTGTCGGATGTCCGCTTTGTGTTGCCTCATTCTTTCGGCGAAGTTCGTCGTTTCCCCTACGTACGAGGCCGGGCAGACTGAGCAGGGAATCTTGTATACAACCCCTTGGGCCCTTTATTTTGGGTGACGGTCTTTCGGGCGGGGGAGGAAGCGTCCGATGGTGGTGGCCGGATTGTGCGTTGTTAGCACCCCTTCTTTACCGAGAATTCGAGCCAGCGTCTCGCTCACGCCTTTCGCGTATGGTATGCAAACACAGCTGCTGGAAAAACACAACGGCCAGCCCTGCGAGATTTTTTCACTGCAGTCCAGTGACATTGAAACGCATTCTTTTCCAGTCGTCGCACTTCAGGCAGTAACGCCTGCTTTCCCTACAAACTGAATGATGAAGCTGCTCAAATTAGGCCACCTCTATCTTACCCGATGTTGGCCCATATTCAAAAATAATTTGACACCCTCTGTTCTGAGAATTTAGATTTAGAGCACTAGAGAACTTTTTCATCCAGATTGCCTGTTTCGTTCCGCTTCTAAAACGGCAAAGAAATTGAAATAATCAATATAAAAGAACCTGTGCGATAAATAAGTAAATAAAAATGCTAAAATCAGAAGCCAGCGGGGCAGGACGCTATAAGGAAAAAAGAAGGAAAAGAAGAAATCATGAAAAAAATTGTGATCATCACGAAAACAGCAATAGCCTACCGAACGGTGTGGCAGCCGAAATAGGAACCGCTAATCTTGAGCCGTTCATCACGCTGCTCCCTAGTGGCACTACGCTCGGCAGCTAATCGAAGATGAAGGGAAGGGCGCTTTATTTTGCCGGTCTCCTGAGCTTGCAATTGCAGGAAGGTAAAAACGGGACTCTATTCTTCTTCCAACCGTCGAAGTTCACGGCGCTGAATTGCGATATTTTGCACAAAAAACAGAATACGTGTTTAGGATATTCACTCATAACATTCCTTGGGGACTCATAATGTTGCATTTATCGGAACTGATTTATTCGCATCAAGGGAAAAAAAATCCGAGAAAGCAGCTGAAGTGACTTCACACATTCAGAAACTCCGCTACTCATCTGAACAGTAATCATTCATTTGGATTATCTTACCCTGTGGCGCCATCGATTTTCTGCCCAGATTTTAAAATGCTTTTTGCAGATCACTAAAAGAGAGGAAGTAGAAAAACAAGGATTTTGACGATTGACCAGACTAATGTACTGTTTGGTAACTTCAGAGCAATATGCTGGCCAGAAGCCATCACTTTCTTAATTTTATTTATGTATACGTGTGTGCTTTTTTCCTTCAAAGTTAGATTCATGTCACAACAACTCAAGATTTATGAAAAGCCTGAGCTCGATCAAAAATTTTGAAACAGCTCTAAAAATCTTGAATTTTTTCTTGCCACCGCTCTTGCTAGTCAAAATATTTTGGATAAGGCAGCTAACGAGGCCAAACTTACGTTCCGATGCATAGAAACAGTAAGGTGGTAATTGGAAGTTCGGAGCAATTTGGAAAGGGAGACGCAAAAGCGTGTAGTTATTGTCATAGATACAGATTTAGTAAGGGTATTCTTTCTACCGCTCTCCTCACACCAGTTGGCAAGTATTAAAAAGTTTTAATGCGACAGTGTTTGCTCTCGGAACGTTAACTATTCGCCACACATCTCTCTGGTGTGGAAGAGAACCATGTGGTTTTGGTCGGAGTGTCCCGGTCTTGTCTCTCCAAAGTTTGTTTTGCGAAGCACTCTTTATTATCATTTTGCCTAGGTAGGCCGATAACCAGCTACCTTCCAGCCACGTAGATGCGCGGGCGAATTACCTGCAGTTAGGTAAATGCGTGTACGAAGAAAGCAAGGTCCATTTTCGGCAAACGGCTTCGATTTCTCAGCCTTTGCAGCATTAAAACTAGACTAAACACCGGGAAACTATTCCTTCGTCAGAAGTCCCACAAACCATGCATTGTATACCCATATCTATCCGATAGACGAAGGCTGAGTGAAAGAAAAACTCGAATAAAAAAAAAAGAACTGCGGCCATGGATTTTTCTAAAAACTCAATTCCTCCTTGCCTGCAAGTGACGTAGAACCCAGAAAAGTTGCAGAAATGTTCTCATTGCTAGGCATGCTCTTTTTACCTCTCCGATGCCTTGTGAACACCATGACCTCGGAGGACCAAACCAAATAACACCGCCGACACGGCTTCTTTCAAAATTCGCTTGTGCGCCGTGCCACATCACTGATCCATTAGAAATACCAGCGTGCGTCATTGTTGAACCCTTTCCAGTTCACTTCCTCCGATTCATGAAAAAGGTGGCGCTCGAGTGGAGAGATTGTCTGCATTCTTTCCAAAGCTAACAGCAACTGCAATACCAATAGACTACGCTTGCTTCATGGCCATTATTATGTGTCATTATTTTTTGTTTCCTTATCACGTCCCTTCAACGTAGCTCTTTTTTTTTGCCCTAGTTGTGAATCATTGTGTTGCACAAAAGCCTCTCCTTCATGCCTTCTCCTTCTTCCCCCCCCCCCACACGCACGCACAAACACACGAATGCACGCACAAGCATAATAGATAGTTGCTTCGTGTTATTTTTTATCATACGAACAGAATTTTAGTGTGACAACAGAAAAAGCAACATCGCACACAAATCCGCAAGCGTTCGTCGGCCATTCGAATTCACGTCATTTACTTCTATAAGTTTGTGTACAGCAAAAAATAATATGCTGGTTATCTGGTGTAGAATTGGTACCAAGATTAACCAGAAGCGCAACCATTAATATAAATCTGTGTTCCTGGTTAGTGAATGCAGCTTCGCAAATGTAGCGAATGCAGGTGATGTTGTTGAAATGGAGTATTGAATATTTCATCAGCGCAGCATTTTGCATTTTTTGAGTGAGTAACAGCGGTTGCTATACAGAATCAACCGAGACTGCGTTCTCTTTAAGTCACAATTGGTGATTCCAAATTGCTTCAAAAGAAGTGCGCGTATTATTTATGACGAGCAAGTGCGCTGGCAGGCATGAAAACTACCGTACAAGCACAACTGTGCAAGCACAAATGTGATATTCAGTAGGCTTCGAATAACTGAGATTAGTCTAAGCTAAACGCGTCGCTCAGCTCCTGACTGGTTTATTTTTTTTTCTATTGCGCAGGCAAACACCTCTTTCTGTCATCACAGCCCAAAACAACATTCTGGCTATGTAACGAGAAAGCAAACCTTCAGATACCCTGCTATATCATAGAACATAGATAAATAGAAAAAGCAAAATGTAACAAAGTAAAATCTTATGTAGAAAAGCGCGGAAAAATACTAGGCGAAATAGCTGGAGTAGACGTAGCCACGGCTGCAATGCGGCGTCGAGCTGATGGCGAAAACGCGGTAGTGCCGATCACCACGCGCGTAATTGGATTGGAGAGCCTGCTGTTTGCTTTGCGGGGTGATGCAGATCACGACATGCACAAACAGGTCGTCTACTCGCCGACATAGGATCGACGACCGCTTTCACGCCCACTATAGCATTTCGATTTTTCCTCGTTACTGGGACAGGCACATAATAGAATTGTTTAGTATCGCATTATATGGTTGGAGGCTGACGAGCGCATGGGCACTTGGTAAAGGGCGCAGGTTGCGAGAGCATGAAATAACAGCTTCGCTTTTGGTTTATGCTGCGACTTCTTGAGCGGCTTGCAGCATTATGACGACAACCTAGTTGAGCTTAGCACACTGCTACGTATCACTTATAGATCATATCTTGGACATAAGCAGTGCCTTTCTCTGTGTATTGTGTCTTTTTTCCCCTCAGTGTAGACGAACTTGCAGCGCAATAATGAAAAAAAAGGAAAGAAGAGAAATAGAGCGGATACCTCTTAATTGGAAGACTTGCTTTTTTCACGACCATTGACCGCGTTCGAGATGAAACGTAGAGTATTACTATAGTAGCAAGTGATGCTTACTGAACACGTAGAACACACTCAAGCAGAATAGTCTGAGTTGAGAAACGAATGAAAAATCAGTCGACAAACTGTAAGTGTTCCGGTAAAAGGTTTTGTTAACCTTTAGAATTCAGCTGGGGTTGAACAAAGAAAGCAATAGTTAATCACCGCATGCGCAAACGACATGTGCGTTAAGTTTCTCCCTTGGTGCAGCGCGAATGAGGACTCCTTAGTTGCGCTCACTACCTTATTGCCTATGCTTGTGATTTTTCTCACTCTAACCTTACTAATTATTACCTCAATTCTTGCTCCGAAATCTATACGGCTGCAAATAAGCACCAGTTCAGGTCGAACTGCCTCTCTTTTTTCCAATTGCTTGTTTTTAACTAACTTCGAGATATGAATGCCTATGTAACTTCTGTCATTTTCTGACCGTAGTTATTTCTTTTACCTGCCGTGCCTACTATTTTCGTGCGTATTAGTAGGCTGAACGATATTCTTGCGGCCAGAAGCTTCTGGTCATTCTATAATTATAGCTCTCCTGCTTAATATCTCTCGCAGCCAGTATGACTATGCTATTACGCAGTATCGTGATCTAATGAAGTGGATAATGCGGCTTAGGAAAGAAAGCTAGGTAACGTATCTACAAGACCCGCCTGCCACTAACGCGTGGCTGTCTACAAGCAAATGGACATGACAGCCTGTCTTCTGCTCCCAGAGCGCCTCTCGCTCTTGTTATTCAGTCACCTCTTCGCTGAGTAGCCCATGCCAAACGAGAGATCTGCACTCAAGAATCGAGGCCACGCTGTAGTGTTTCCGGCGATGTTAGAGCTCAATCATTTATGGGATACAAGCAGTCACCTCAGTTAGCGCTGTCCCAATCTCTCCTTTCCTTTCTTCTCATGTGCATGTTTACATTAGCGCGGGATATGATGCATAGCCAACTACTTGTACAGTGAGTTCCTGTGAGTGTTCCACTCGGTGATGCTCGATGCCATTAGCTCGTTTCCGCATGTTTTGCTTCCAGCATCCTTGTGTGTTTACCATATCGGGTGGCAACTTAGTTACGCACGACGGCACCACTAATTACCGAAACCTGCGAAAAGGAACCCCAATTAGCGAAACTAACCTGGAACGTGTAATTTGCTCAGGCTATTAAAAGCGTGGAAGTATTGTGGGTCCTTGGCAGCCTACACGCCGCGTGGAAAAACACACCCTTCAACGCGAGAGCATTTCTTTTGGGAAACCCTGTGAATAAAGAGTGACTTTATTCATGATGAGTGCTGCTTCGCACGAACTATTCTAGGACGCGTAATGACCACACAGCTAATTGCCAACTTCGGAAAATTTTTTGCGCCATTCGCCTTTGCTCAGTGCCACAATACAGAGAGCTTGGCAGTGCAGGAGAGCAGGCATAGTATTGTTGGCATGTTGCATCGTTGGTCGGTGAACGTATTCTTTTAATTTTATCAGTTTTAGCACTCATCATACCACATATGAACTCGATAGAGATAAGCCTCTCGTTCTGGAGAAAAATCTGGCGTCATCGGCGGCGTTCTGAGCTAGAAAGCAGGTGGTGCACCTGCCAATGTTACCTGCCAAGTTACAATTTTAGTTTCTTTGCAATAGCCTTTATATTACTACGCTTCAGACATGCTAAGAGCTATCGCCTTAAGCACAGTTCCCTGGAGGCCGTTGGCCCAAGTGTGTGAGTGCTTACTGTGGACGCCTGAGCTGTCAGCTGAAAAGCAAAGCCGTCCGGCATTAGCAACTAGGATTCGTATACGAGTACAATTTCATCTCAAATCACAGTAGCATAAGCCTAGAGATCCCCACACGTGAGCACTGTACGAGGAATCCTGAAGCCAAGATCAGATTTGCAGTCCCTTTTGCGTTGAACATCGCGAGCCAGTTCTCTACATTTCACCACGCGAACCTCTTTTGAAAAGGTAGGAGCAAATCCTGCTTGCATGACGCAGCACTACTGTTTCTTCATCTTCAATCGGGGTTCCTGCAGCACAACTGATGGGAGCCAAATTTTTACGAAATCAATCTGCTTGACAGCAGCATACCATTAATGTGGCTGACATTTTTCAAGGGAGATCTGTGCGCTATCAGAAAAATATAAGATAAATATAAGATAAATATAGGATGCAGCATTTTCTTCACAAATTCTTTGATAATTCGAAAACACAACGTATACCGGAAGTAACTGCTATCAGATACTCAGAAAAACAAAACAATGAACCCTCTTACACACAGTTCACAGAAAATGTTGTCACGTTTCTAGGGGGCTTGAACAAAAAGTGAATACAAGACTGATTCGTTGCAATTTCGATACTAAGCTGAAAGGGAGTCCAGCCATCATGGACGCTCGGCGGCGCACTAGCCGCTAACAAAAAATAAAAAATAAAAAATCAGTGAAAGATTTACGAATACTTCACGCACGTTATAAAGGTTTCATTCATAACACATTGTTTTCATTGCCTAGCACTTACTGCTTAGTTGCGTTCTCGGTTCCGTTCCTTTCTTGATTTAGAGGAATTGCACACGTTACAAGCTCTTACTTGAAACTTAACTAAAAAAACGCGCTCACTCTAAAGCTCAGAATAAAATTTCCGCAAGGCAGTGAACAATTGCAATAAATCTAGCAATACTAATGGTGCGGAACTCTTGGATTTATGCTTTCTACTTGATAACAGAGAAAATATTAGTAATTTGTTCTAGCTTCATCTTATACTCTTCGCAAGGCTCCATGTAGGACGGAAATCTGATGGCCTGCCTAAATGAATTCTTTTCGCGTCTGACAACCGTAGCACAAATCGCTCAAGCGCACTAATTGCAGACATTCCACGCTGCCAACTCCGATTTGTGAAATTTGAGCGGCGACACAAAGCCTGCCATGCATACATTTTCCAGCTGTACACGTCGTCGTTATTGAAGTACCTTGGTTGTTTTAACCTACATCTCGCATACGCGCGTTTAAAAAATTCGTGGCCTTAGGACGCCGTTAACACGATCCGAACCGGTAAAGCGAATTTGACGCTCCTGCTCAGCGGCGGCTTTAATTAGTTTTCGCAGAGAGTTTTTTGTCTTTTGATTTGCAGTTCTGCTAGAGCGTGCGCTATTCACAAGTAAAACACTGACGCAGCGAATCCTTTCTTTGGCCACCATTTATCTATATTAGTACACAGCTGTTCGAACTTGGCTTAAGTGAAAAAAGTGGACAGCAAACAGAGTTACCATGTTTGGTGATCTCTACCATGTGTAGTGACCTCTTCTATGTGAAGCAGTCGTTAGTGAACTGTGAACGCGATCAGGCCCGGCTCGTTCCGCCTGTCGGAGGTTAGGCTGTGATGCTTATGCAGTGCGATAGTTCGGAAGCACCGAATGCCGAATGCATAACATCCGTTACTGCTTACCATTGTCGTCGGTTTACCATGGTCTTCAGCAGAAATGCACGCAACTGCAACTGCGGAGGTCACCATTAGCAACGAAACGAGCTTCGCCGATATTTACTGCAGGCGCACTCACGTCTGCAGCCGGTTTTAAGGTGAGGTTGGTGTAAGGCTAATAGCGCTTTCCATGGGTGTTGAGCATGGTGCTTTCTATGCGCTCTAGGCACGCACAAATAACAACAAATCCTGCGGCGGGGAGCAGACTGCGGGTAGTTTATGATTTGTCGAAATCAAAACGCACTGTGTGTTAAACGTGCCTTTTATACAACGCGTCCACATCCTGGCGGAACTCCCTGCTGGGCATTATTGTTGAGCAAGGCGGACAGGATGCATAAATCAGCACCGCGCAGGGCAGCACTTTTTCTTTTTGTCTTTGCTGTTTGCTGTGGGGTATATTTTCGCGTTTAGTTTACGCTTCCTGCTATACGAAACAAGTAATTTGGGCAAGAAATTGCTTTACACAGATACTGCGCGACTAGAGTCATCCTATACAGCGCTGTTGGGTGTTGTTTCCAGCTGCGCTTTTTTTGTGCTAGAAACTACGCACAACGTTACAGGCAATATTATTCGACGAATCGCAATTCAGCCTATGAACGGTTGTTATACTTTCTCGGCTTCGCAATATTAACGCAACAGCGCTAGGGCTTCTGTTGTGCAGAAATTCCGGCGTCGTCGGCGTCGTTGTTGTCTCATTGTTCAACGCGACGGCTTGGTTCAAATTTGAGAAGCCTTGCACAATGTGAAAGACTTCGGGAGCTACAGTGAAGAATTATAGGCCTTGCTAAAAGTGTTTCTTGCTCAAAATGCAACGTAAAGAAAGCTGAAAAAAAAGAACAGGTTTTATCAGCAGAAATAAGAGTTTGCGTTAAAGAGCCCGAAGTGGTAGAAATTAATCAATAGTACACTACTAAGTGTTTCTTGTAGTCCGCGTGCAGCTAGAAGACGAGGTTCGTATTGTGCGCCTGCTAACGGATAGCTTAAGTAGGGTTGTGCGAATATTCGGAAGTTTCAAATACCGAATCAAATACCCCTCTGTTCGATTATTACAATGACTCAAATAGTGTTAAAAATTATTCCAAATGTATCGAATTTGTCCGCATGTTTTGGAATACTTTTCGAACAAGTGGTTTAGAACAATTTCTTCCACGATTATTCTGAAAACAGGAACCGTATGGTGTCATGCTGCCGCGATCGGTATGCGCAGGATGGACGGTTCAGCGCCGCGGTGCGGCCCTTTCGCGTGGCGATGCTCATAATCCTCATACGTGACCTCCAAAATTGAACGATGCGGCAGGGCCCAAGCAGGTGCAGCAAACCCGGCCATTATTCCTGACCTCAGAGTCCACGAATCATACGTACCTCTCGCCCATTTCATGCACAGAAATGTGGGGCTAGTTTATTACCTTCCGTTATCAACAGCAAAAGATGATTTTCCTATGAGCTTAACATCACAATGACAAAGTTAATAGACTGACCTGATTTCGTTTTCTGACGCCCCCCTCCTTGCCTTTCCAAATGAAAATGAAGACCAGTGTTGGGTCTTTTAACAGATAAAGCTATAACTCAAAAGCAGGGCTTTGCTATTTCTCGCTATTGCTCATTGGGTATTCGCACAAGTAGTGAAGATTCGTAAAACAATTCCATTCGGTTCTCTTACTATTCGATTCGCATTCAAGCTTGTTTTAGCTAAAGTATTCATATTCGATTCGGTAGCACAACTAGAGTATACTTATTCGATTCAATTTCGGAAAAAGTACTATTAACACAGCGCAACACAAGAGATAATCAAAGGATTCAGTCACGAATTCTGCTTACATTTTTGACAAGGACATGTCAATAGTGGCTAGTGTCACAGTATTTATTCCGTTACGCGAAGTTTAAAGTTTACCATTAATAGCATGGAAATTTATACCAAAATCGAATCCTCAAATCCCCTACATTCTACCCTGTTGAAGGACAACAGTCGCGTTCTTTTGTCCAGTTAGGCCATGGTACAGGAGCAGAGGGTTGCAAAAATTATTTCAATAAATCACATTGCCCTGGTAGCCTGCACTGCCAAATGGCCCGGCAAATGCACCGTGATTGACAGCATAAAATTAGAGGGAGAAGAAAAGCAAATCAGGCAGCGAGGTATGCTCTAAAGGCGGTTTACAGACGGCAAAAAGCAAAGTGAGAAACAAGAAAGCCTTACAATCAGCGTGAAGGCCTGAGCTGGAGCTGGCTGGATAGAGCTTATCGTCAAGAACGACAGTAATGCGGGAAGCGGATCTTGGTTCCGGCCTGAAGTGGCACTCGAACAGCACTGCAGAACGCTTCTGATAGTTCTTCGTCTCAGACTAAGAAAGTTTCTGAAACTGAAGTTTGGACTTTTCCCTGTAGCGCTTGCCTTTGGACACAGAAGATAAGGCATGGCAGGTTACACCACTTTTTCTGTTTCGGGTTCTCAGCAGTAGGCCTGTCGGTCTTTTGAGAGCACTCCTCTCGAGTGTCATTTCTGCGAGACGTGAGTTGTTTGAAGCGAGATGTTTCTTAACTTTCGTAAAGAGAACACCAGATATTGCAGTGCATGCTTGGCTCCGAAGAGCTGGAAGGAAGTTAAAACCAGAGCGCCGTTTCTACATTTGAACTGCTGCGTCACCTTTCCCTCGCCTGAGGTTCTGCGAGCACTGTTGTTCGCTGTTAAGCTTTAAAAAGATGTCGCTTTTATCTAGGTGTTCGACTTGGTTAAAACTACCTGAGACAGACTGAAATATACGACGTTTCTTATGAATACGGAATACTATCGAGTATATTGAAGCAAAAGTGCAGGCTGCGAAGCCCAACGCCGTGACGTATGAACATGATTTTGCTAGGTGTGTTTAAGATGTTCCCAATGTGAGTCAAACATACATACACTATATATATGAAGATTTATGCGTCACAAAGCAGAGGGAATGAGAGCAAAAAGTACGTCTGGTATATAATGCTGACGCTCTTCGACTCAATGCTACCAAAATTGACCAAAATTTTATTTAGCTAGACAGCTGAGCTTGTTGCGCGGGTAAGATTTAAGATATCTTCAGACAAATACATGCTTTAAGATTTAGCACTGTCTCCGCTTTTAATAATGAATTTGTTACAAAATTACCATGCGTGTAAAATCACAATTGAAATCCGAGTCCACTGCAGGGCAGAAGCTTAATTTTATGGCAGTCATATTTCTCTGGTAAGCGGAGGCCATGAGAGCATTTATGTAAACTTTAAAGGCGTGAATAGCCACTTGTGACTGTTCTGTTTACATGAAATATGCATTACCGGTGTGTGCAGGTAATGCTTACGCGTGAGGCCAAAACTTTGATGTTATCGAACGTGCCCAAAATGAAATTTCAAAACAGCGAAACAAGTCCGTAAAGTAAAGCTGGCAGGAGCAAAGTTAAGATGTATACAAAACAGCATAGAAATAGCAACAACGATTTTTCTGCTTTTTGTGCTCTCGCGTCTGCGTAATGAAGTTTGCGTGAAAGTATAGCGGTGGACTCAAACCAGCACCTTGCTGGGACAGAGGATAAATTCTCTTTGAGCCTATTTACACGCCTGCAATGGAGCAGAAAACGTTTACCTTGTAACATAGCATATTGAAGCCGCGCTCCACGACGTCTTCATGTGCAATAGTCAGGCCAGACTTCAGAATTGAAAATATGGAGGTACGGCCAAAACGTGATGCGAATCAAGAATATCAGATCGATGTTCATGCAAGAATGGTACCTTGATCTGAAAAAAAAACCAATGCAATGAATTTATGTATCTCCTAAAAAATTGAAAATATTATCGTCATCTGAACTCGGATGCGTGATTTTCTGCTTTCGTGTACTGTGAGTAACGACCTCCCCCCTGCCTTAGACGCCTAGTTCCATATTCGCCTAGTTCCATATTCGCATTTTCAAGTAATAAACACGAAAAAAAAATTGAACGATCTGAGTGGATAGTAAAACATCGGCACCGCTTAAAAGGGGCCCGTGATATCTGTGAAAACGCATCTCTTGAAACACAAACCTTCAGAATGAGGTGACTGTGCCTAGTTTCTATAGAATTACGTTCGGAAGAAGCGGCGAATGTTTTCCATGGTGCCAGGGAGTCCTAAACTGAAGAAAATTTTCTGTTTCTTCCTGCAAAAGCGCACTCGTCCACTGGGTGCCGTATCTAGCGAAAACTCCGTTTTGCGCATCTTGTTTACTCTCAGAAGCGCTGAGCAAATTTCAGCTGCGGACGAGGCCGGAATTTCGCCAGGACTTGCAGCTTTTATCAATTGCTCTGGCATCGAATCTTCGCACCTTGTGGATTGCATCGCAAGAATTTAGTCACAATAAAATAAAGTAATTTCAAAACACGCCGGAAACGCTACCAAGAAAGTGAAGGTGTAAGCAATGCCGCCGCTCTGCTGGAATGCGAGGACAAAGGATTGAACACTGCAGCGCTGGTTATATTATTCCATGCGCTGCTTAGATCAATAGTTCACTCGTCAGGAACGCTTCGAGATTTGATAAATGTAAGAGCGTCCAATGCTTCGCGTTATTTTATGGCAGAATGCTGTTGTTCCTGGCGTAAACAGAGAAGAAGGAACTGAGTTTCTTATTACTCTGCTAGCAGTATATTCCGCTTTCGGCAATTAAGCAGCGGTTATTGAGGGTGCTTGTGTGCATGGGCGTCTGAGAGTGCTTTTGTGCGTGTGTGAGAAACGTGCGTGCGCGTGCGGGATCCACATGCCCTCTCTGGTTGGCGCACCTCTGGTCAACTATCTAAACTACGAGCCTTAAATAGGCACGAGCAGTCGTGTTTCCTTACCTTGTCGTCGCCCCTTCAAAAGAGTAGAAACGACGCATCATAATGAACCAACTAGCCTGACTAGGATTTGCGCGTGAGTTCTCTACCTCAATTTCAAGCGGCAATAAAATTTGTTCCTAAGTTTTCTTTTCACACAAAATACATACATTATTGTAAAGGCATGTGATTGATATTCAGGTAAGGTCTAGACGTGCTCTAAGTGGAGCGCACTTAACAAGTCGTAGGGCACAGCGCTGCGAATATCAAGCACACATGAAAGAAACGACTAACACTGCCAAAAAAAATATTAAGCGAGAAACACCGTCGTCTAATATTTGTGGCCAGCGTTGGTAGTTTTTTGGGGGGGAGGGGGGGGGCATCTGTGTTCGTCGGAGTGCTGTACAGTGTGAATGAATAACAATTTGCACAGTTCACTGCACTTTTCCACTTACTTAGCCAAATTTGTACTGTGCTCTCGAAACGTATCCTAGTATTCTTTGCTTTTAAATTTTTAATATAATAAATATGAGTTTAAATCGGAGTTCACTCGAAATATTCTCCCGCTGAGGCTCACTGCAGTCGCCCTGATTTAATCAAATACGGCAACAAAAGTCTAGCCTTAATACACCCTGTCTGTGAAAGAACTCATGGCAACAAGTGAACCCTCATAGCGCAATGCTGAAGAACTCTTCCACATCTGCAGACGCTAACTACTGCTATGTTTCAACAGGAGACTTTTTAAAGCGCCCTGTTTATGAAAAGTATGTCAGTAGAGCAATATCATACATGTTCGGTCTTACAACTTGGGCACTGGAGTCAAGAGAACGAATTCTCTGGTGTCCTTGATTTATCCGGGAAAAAACAGTGACGATTAGGAACACTCTTACACACCCCATTTTCTGTTGCTTAGCCATTTATTCAAACGGAAAAATCTTGCTAGGCCGTCTTTCACATCCTAAATGGCTTTTCTACCCGAGGAAGTTCTGCCGAGGATGGCCGCACAGTTTTTCAATACAGCGCATAGAAGCGATCGCACTACTATTTGGTGGAGAGTAGCTCTATTTTTCCTTTCAATGCCAACCAAGTCTGAGAGCATGCATGGAGGCACAGGAACTTTACTTCCGAATGCTGACCACCCGTAGAAGTCGATGAGTGCCCGCAGGCCACCTATGAAAGCGAAAAAGGGAAGTCGTCGCAATTCTTTTCTGCCGCTGACGTCAACGCTGAAATCTGAGGTTACAGTAATCATCGCATTTTCTCCACACACTACACAAAATCAGTGCAAAAAAATCGTAATTCTCTCCTACTCAAAATATGTATACACGTATGCAACCAGCAATTCGCATGGCAACTTATCAAATGTCTGTCGTGTGTCGTGCAGCGTATATCATTCTTCTTGCCCAGTAAGGCAAGTCATCAAAATGCAGGAGTAAAGGCAATCCGGCACGACACTTACTCAAACTGTGTTTCATGGAATGCAAAGGCTGGGAGTCTTTTCTTCTTTTGTCAAGAGCAGGCTCTGAACATTATGCCTCAACAACTTGGCATAATAAAGATTTGTACCCTGATTTTATTGTGTATTTGCATTTTCCACCATTCTGTAACGGGCTCAAGCAGCGCGGAGCACTTAGGCCGCACATTGTTATTGGCTCGTACACTGCGAAACTCGGACATCGCGTCCCTCCAGCCGATCACGAAAGACTGCAGAAAAAAAAAACACAGAGTCTTGCATCATACTGACCTTTTTTACTCGTCGTCTGATGAAAAATGTTTTTACTTAAATATAACACGATAGATAGGCTGCGCTTCCATAAATGTTTCTCAGAGTTTACAGAATTAAATTTGTCCTAGCTGCGAATCATTATATTTTTGAATCCGAAACACTGATCATGTCTGTTGCGTTTCACTGTCACTGATGAGCACTATTTAGGAATAGTGGCTAGGAATAAAAATAGTGAGGCTTCCAAGCTTTCACCATGAAAAGCTCCCAGCACTTCAGAACATCTGATCGGAATGAAAGATATCCTGTCTACTGTATGCTTTCTACTGCTTGCTCCACCAGAAGATTCTTATTGGGAGGGCTGAACTGATCCTTTCCTTTGCGAACCGAACATCTTGAAGTAGACAAAGAGAAAAGATGGCAAATGCCAGCTCCGAGATAATAGGTGGTATTTCTCTTCGCACGCCACCATGTGAATCGGCCTGGTTGTCTCGTCCGTATATGTATTGAGCTTATCTAGGACATGCCGTTGTCGGAAAACAGACGGACCAAAGACAGACCCCAAAGCCTTTTGTGCCGATCGTACGTCGACAGGGTGAAATAGAGCTCTGGACGTCGTTTTTCACGTCCTTATTAGCTCTGTTTCTTCGGGTGATCTGTGTGACCTGAAAATTTCCCGAAATATATTTCTTGTTGAGAATACGGCGGAAACAAACCGGTCTCACTTTTAGAGTTATTTGGCGTTACCAGCCTGGTTTACACATTGAAACCTGTATACGAGACTTAGTATCATCACTTAAGTAAGAGATAGTGCTCGTGCAGGGAGAAATTCAGTCTTAAAAATTCAGTGTAGAAAGTGTTTTCATTCCTTCAGTTCATTGCCCAGCTACATGAATCGATTTCAAACGTAATGCTTGCGAATTTCAATAGACGTTGTCAAGCCGGTATGTATTGTTCACTCAGGCGCCTTTCACTGACTACTACGCTGCTCCGAGTAGCAGACAGCCAGAATTGCTGATGATGCAAGGGCGCAGTGGCTAAATGCAAGTGATGAGAATGTATTTCTGGCGCTCATGCCATTTGCCGCAGTTCCGCGTGTGCAGTAAGACTGCGCTGATGGCAGGCATGGCAACGCGCTGCGCGCTCCTGCTAAATATGATTACGGTATTACGCTCAGAAGTAATGGTTTGGCTGCTTAATGCAGTTATCCCTTCTTGTTTGGCTGGCGAGGTGTTCCTAGCTGCATTATGCCTAGAAATTGCATTACATATTTGTTGGTCATGACTGCGTGCGGCTGTCACTCTGTATGACTTATTTGTCACGAAGTCCAGTGAACGTTTGTAGACCCCGCCAACTTTGGCACCTTGAATTGAGCTTTGAGTAGGCAGAATCATTCTACATTCCATATTAACTTTAGATTGATTTTTATTGGATTGCAGTGTTTCAACATACTATCCTCCGCGCTTTCAGCCTTACGTCAGATGGGGCGAAGTTTTATTTGGTTTCATGGGGTTTAACGTCACAAAGCGACTCAGGCTAAGGGAGACGCCGTAATGGAGGGCTCCGGAAACTAGGCCCTTAAGAGGTGTTATTGAAGTTCCGGAAATTTCGACCATCTGGGGTTCTTTAACGCGCGCTGACATCGCACAGTACACGGGGCCTCTTGAATTTCGCCTCCATCGAAATGTGACCGCCGCGGCCTGGATTGAACCCACGTCTTTCGGGTCAGCAGCCAAAAACCAAAACCATTGAGCAAACCAGGCGCCAGATGATGCGAAGATGGTACGAAAATTTACTACTTTACCTGACGTTAGTTTGGCTCCTCTCACGCCCCGGCTTTAAAAAGAAATCATGGCCGGTTAAGGAAAGGCTTCCTGTGCTTTCCGAATAGTCCACATGAGTAATAGTATCATCAGCTAACCCCACCTAAATATACAGAGTCGCACTTGAGTAGTTACTGTCCAACGCATTCAGTGAGAACTTCGACAGAGCAGTTTGCTATAAATATATATAATGCTATCATGTTACTTTAAGCTAGTGCGGCTGTGTGCTCAGAAGCCTTACTGCCGTCCACGTGATGAATTTCATGGCTAGCGGTTACAAAATCTGTTGAGAACCGCACAGCTCATCAAATCAGTTTTTCTCTGAAAATATGAAATATTTATGAAATAATAGCAAATGCAGAAAACGCACTATTTCCCGTCCGTTTATTACAATAAAGAAAAGCTATTTTTAAGGTATCTATAATGGCTGGGGCACAGAGGTTCGTCCACAATAACAGGACCATACGCCGAAAGTGTCGCCATTACAACTCATTCAATTGCTTTAGGAAACAGAAGGCTGTTTTCTTGATATTCAAGGACTAGATCCAGCAGTGAAAATTTCTTCAATAAACTAATCCGCAACCAATAGCAGTATTTCTTGTTCGCGAAAATGTTTGCAACAAAGAGGAGCTGCCCAATCACAAGAAAGACAGAAGAGTTCAAGCAGGCGCTCGCATGCACACACAAGTAAAAAAAAAGAAGACATCCAAAATCCACTGGAGCAATTAAGGATTTCCTTTTCATTCATAATCTTCTTAATTGATAAGACGTTTGAGATTCACTTGGATTAGAACTTCCCTGTTTGGATCTGCACCAAACCCTGGCCAATCCCCCGCAGTGGGTATGTGCCATCATCTTTCTGGCAACAACAACAACAACAACAACCCCCGTCTTCGCAGTAACAAGAAATGAAACCAAGGGTCAGGCGGTACGACACTCCATTAATGGGCACCGGAACAGGAAAAAATATTATTTTACATGTACAGCCAGCTTCGAATTTAGTGAAATGCTTTTTAGTCTTAAAAAAGGGTGCTGTCCCTGTTTGTGTTACCACAGTGCAACGAAGCAGCCCGGTGTATTGCTGCAAATACATTTCTGCATCAGAAGGAAGAACTCAATTGATTGGTGCAGCAGCAACACATCCGACAACCAACACTGAGAGGCGCGAACAGAAATCAACGATGTGCTAACACAAACGACGTAGAAACGACTTCCAAGGAGATCTGTGAACGACAAAAACAGCATCTTGATTTCGCTCGGCTGGCACGCAACGTGCGACTAAAAAACAACAGAAGGATAGAAGGTGGCAACGTCCCCGACAGTTCCCGTTATTTTGATCAATGGTTGCACCAAACTACCGCGTCAGCGCGAATGGTGGTGTATCGAACATAATGCTTTTTTTTTTCATGTTCAAAAAAGGAAGTATTTTTTTCTTGCACTTCATATACTTTGGAAACGATCGCTTTTAGATTAGGCGCAATACCCTCACGTGAACGCTTTCGGTTAGTAATATAGAAAGGTGCAGTTTTGAAAAACCTAAATCCTCTCATAAGAAAGCGATTGCTAGCGCAGCGATTTATTTCACTAAAATGTTGTTTTGATGAATTCTATTTGTGCTAATCATAGCAAAAAAAAAATGCACCTTCACGCGAAAAGCTGTCTCAACCCTAAGCGCTTCTATTTTCGTCACCAAATGCAATAGGAACACATTACATCGTAAGACTTTGGTTGTAATTCCTGGCGTAAACAGTATAGACTTCTCTATCGGCGTTGTTAGTGCCTATCCCGCGACAAGCTCCATGCACGTGGCTAACGATGAGACACTGTTTCATGCTTGCGGTAATGTCACAGCGTAAGGTCCTGTGTCCAACGGTGGTCACATGACCATACGAGATGGCATCATCACAAGCATGCAGCTGTCCCCCTACGACCAATCCCACTGAAGTTTCAAGAACAGGCGAGAAATGGTTCGTCGGCCACAACCGACGTCAGGATGACGCAGCAGCAGGTCAGAACTTTCGCTCTCGCGCGGTTAGAGCAGGATCGCCTTCATAATGAAGGTTACACTACTCCACCCTACAACTCGGTCTTAATACATATCGCAAATCTTTGCGATAGTGCTTCTAAACCCTCATTTTGGCCCATCTACGGTGTGATCGGGCCGAGCCGAGAGAGAAAGCACGAGGACAAGCCATCGCAGCGGCCTTTGGGCACGTCAGCTGTTGCTCACTTGAGGACAGCTCTATCGATCTGCTAACTGAAAAATGCCGTAAAGAAATGGTGAATACTGCAAAGGAGCGTCACAGACGAATGTCAAGAGGCCCGGCAGCGTGCATTAAACAAACCCGGCCTGCATGCGGGGCGTTTGATCTCCCAGCCGCCAGTGCTTTCACCGCAGTTTGTTGAGGGCATGTTTTAGGGCTTGAGAGGCAACCGTCGTTACCGTCCCGATGAGGACGAAAAGAAAAGAGGAGAGGGGAACGATCAAACGTTACGTAGAGTGGCACCGACCGGGTAGATCGCGTCCTGCAATTGGCGTTCGCCAGCACTTCTTTGAGCCAGTTCCACCTGCGCGCCTTGTGCTTTAAATCGATCACCAAAATCAACATAATGCGTCTGTCGACGACAGGCATTCACCAAGCGTGAAGAGTTTTGTGCCTGAATTTCTGCGTATTGACAGTCCTTAATTCGGTACGCGTGCACGATGATAAGGTGCTTTGTTATCCACAGAAAGGGTGGGGCCGAGGGGTGATAGGGTTTCATTCGAATCTCGTTATATTACATTCCCTTCTTTTCCGCACTTCGCTAATTTTCAGTGGCCTTGCTGGGACTGGAATCAATCAGCAAGACGGGCGGATGATAAGAATCGAATAAAATGGAACGAAAAGAATTTTGCCACGGCAGTTTTATGTTCTTTACGTGCCTTCATTCATTACATTCATTACTCGCCTTCTTTGGCACTGGCGTTTTGAAAGGAACCTAACATTTGAAGGACATTGTGACAAGAGCTCAACTTAGCTAAAGAATTCGAAACACCATCAAAACTCATTTATTTAAATCAATCATCTTCAGCTGCGGCCCTGTAACCGAAGTTTGTCCAACTGCTAAGATATGTTCATCTGCACGTCGCTTTCCATTTGCGGCGTATAGATTTTTCATACCAGACAAAAGAGCTCAAAATTACCTATAATTGATTATAGTACTTTAGCGGTGAGTGGTGACATAGATGTCAAAATAAAAATCATAACGGGCAAACATAAAGCGAAGAACATGCACACACACGAAGTATTAAAAACGCGCTGCTAGCATGTGCTCCTTATCCTGATCTGCTTGATTTTCGCGTCGATTCTTGATACATGAATAGGCGCCTACTTGCAAACTGTTGATATTCTATTCTTTCTTTTTGCTAAAAGAACTGTTAAATGAGCTTATAAAACGGCCTCTCAGTAATGTGCTAAATCATTTTGGTCGTGTTGAGAAATGCAGTTTTCGTCATAAATTTAAGCCAAACTTTCATGTCTACAGCAGCCCCTTCTAGCAAAAGAGATAAATTTATTAATTCTGAAAGTAGATTTATGGGGTGTCTTTCCCTCGCAATTTATTCTGTAGTCGCCCTTAATTAAATGCTTGAAAAATGCCAAAATACTAAAGTTAAAAAAGAGAGAAAAATAGAAGAAATGAAAGGCAGAGAGATTAACGAGGCCATGCTTGGTTGGCCACCTTAAGCACGTGGAGAGGCATGAAAGGAGAGAAAGAGAGGAGCAATTAAAAGTGTGTTCAGATCGCAGCATGGAGGGTTGCCCACTGACTTTCAGTGCGGAACATTCCAGGATGCCGTTTCTTCAGTAATGAGGTAAAGAAGCGCCGTAGTCCGGATATGAAAACATGGGCTGCTGAACACCAAGCAGCAAACTACGCGGTAGCCCACAGCTTCATCTGCTGACGTCCTGACACCTAATCTACACCAAGAAAGAAGTGAATCACTTTAGTCTCCATAGACGCTGGCTGTGAGGAATGAAAAGAGGTCACCGGTAAAATTAGGTTTAAACTCATGCACATCAAGTTACGGAAACATTGACACCTGTGGGTCAGATCTGATGACCTCTATACCGCATATTAAGCCACCGCCAGCACAATTACACGCCTGCGGCCATTTTAAATTGAAAGTCGCAATCGCTTACGTGACAAAAATGATAAATTTGCAGGAAAAACATTTATTTCAAGAAACCATACGTCTCCGATTTTTAGACTTGCAAGGAGGAGATAGAAAAAAGAAAATAGACGCAGGAACATTTATTCGGTGGCTGGGTAGATCGGTGAGAACTAGTGTGTCCTAGCCAGGCACTGCGCTCGGGAGAAAAGGGGAAAGTGAGAAAAAGATGAAAGAGAAAATGCTTGGTTTCGTTTATGGGGTTTAACGTCCAAAAGCTACTAAGGCTGGAGGAACGCCGTAGCGAACAGCCCCGGAAATTTCTACCACCTAGGGTTCTTTAGCATGCGCTGACATCGCACAGTACACGGGCCTTTAGTATTTCGCCTCCATCGAAATGCGACTGCCGCGGCCGGGATCGCTCTCGTGTTTTTCGGGTCGGCAGCCGAGCGCCATAACCACTGAGCCACCGCGGAGGCAAGAGAAAATGCAAGTTTCGTTTGCGAAAAACTACATTATTCAGAAAAAAAAATAATTGAAGCTTATGAAACGGACAACTTATGCCCATGGCGGTTTTCCCTGCGACGCTAGTGGATAAAGATAATGCGGTGGCAGCGCCTACTTCGAAATCAATGATCAACCAAGCTTTGACGTCATAATTAAAGAACATTAAACTTGACATTATAGCCACGTGTTGTTTGGCGGGAAAAATAAATCCTCGAAGGTGCCGAGGTTCAGCGAGATGCAGAAGACAATGACAAACAAAAAAAGAAAAGACGAGTGCTCGCTATCAACGTTGTTTCGAGACAGTCAGTTCTCATTGTGTTTTTTCCCTGCCTCCTTGTCTCGGGTGTCCCGCTTAATATCAGGGTGTTAACGCACCCACAGGTTCAAATATTTTTTTATTTCTCCAGAGATACATTGATAAAACACATTGCGTTCTCTTCCTGTTTGTCCACTCACCTGATTTGAGCGCTTCAGTTCCACCGCTTCTAGCTGATGTCGCTGGCACTTTGCTTTAAGCCGCATTCGAGACCTGCCTTCGCGACCCATATTAATTGATGGTTTATAGGGATTTAAGGTCGCAAAGCGACTCACGCTATGAGGCGCACTGTAGGGAAGGTCTCCGGAAATTTCGACCACCTGGGGTTCTATAATGTGCAGTGACATCAAACAGTATAGGGGCCTCTAGTATTCCACCTCCATTGAAATTCGACCGTCGCGGCCGGGATCGAACCCGCGTCTTTCGGCTCAGCAGCGGAGCGCCATAACCACTGAGCCACCGTGGCGGGCCATATAATTGACCTTGTTGAAGGAGCGTAGGAGGCTAAGCGGTACTAGAGGGTAGCTCACGAAGGGTAGCAATCCTGTGCACATAATTATCGAAAATTCAGGACTGTTTGCGGCATTGTACACAGTTATGCTGTATGCAGTGAGGCATGTTTAAATGTTTCAGTAGCGCGAATCCTCCGCTCTCTCAGTCAGTGATGACCATGAAGTTCACTTGTTGCTTTCATTGCAGCCAGAGGCTTTGCTTGGCTAGAAAACGCAAGGTGACTCGAGTTTCTTGCCACTTTCATGCCTGAGTCTTCGCATCTGCCTCTGGCACTGCGTCATCACCTTTGCATGATATTCTCCATCCATGTCATACTATGAGGTTGACGCTGAAGGATCATGATAACTGCAGATGGCTTACTCCTGATACAAATATCCTAGATTGTAGTAACGTCTTCATTTTTTCCTTATTTGATATGTAGCACTGAAATACAAAAATATTGTCCGTCAGCAAACTGACTCAGTGCGTCGAAACACAAAATTGGAAAGGTCTTATAAAAAACGTTTCTATTTGTTAAAAAAATTCATTCTAACAGATGTCGAGAGCGGAAACTATGTAGAATGATCGACCCAACTCGAATAAAAATTAGTTAACATCACGTCTAATAATGTTGTTGGGTCACATAGCTGCTGAAAGACTGGAAACTAACAGCAGTCCTACAGAACTGGAGCGGCATTCGCGCCATGCGCTATATGTACAAAAATATCAACAGGTAATTAATTAAATATAGTTCTAATGCGTGTAGTTGGTTGTCTTTTAGTTCATACTACATTGATATCTTTCCTCGAAGAATATTCGGAAGCCGCCTCACGCGATAACATGAAGAAAGCATGCTTCACGGTAGCCTGGAATTAGTTTTTTTTCTTTTGCTCACGCTTTGCGCACGTGTACACACTCCACACATTTAGATAGGCTCATTAGACAGCGCAGTCGTTAAATATTCGTAAATGTGTTGCTTTCTGGAGAAAAAAGTAATGTGGAGGAAAATACGTAATGTTTGCCACACTCCGCGAAATAAGGTTTGTGTCCATTTCCAGCACCCGGGCTCCGCTGCATTCCTCAAAACAATCCACACGCTGGAATCGCGGCTAAGAAAATATACATTTGGCGTCCTTAGTTTGAGAAAAGAAGATAAAGAAACAACCAGTGAGGAAGTGTGATTAATGATGTTTTATTTCGGGAGCTTTCTTCTGTCTGCTCTTTGGCAGAAGAGAGATTTTTGCGTTTATTTAGGCGTGCTAACTCCGGACCATGTAAAACTTTCTCTCATATGGCGAAGTGTTCGCTGCCGGAATGTCCGCTCCGCCTTCCTAATTTACGACGTGGTTGCTCACACTTGTGTGTTGCTGTGGGGGAAAGCGCGGTGGAGCGCTCACATGAAAGTAATAGAAAATTATTACAGCGCACCCAACAAACGCGGATCCTTAAGCCGTACCCAAGTGTTGATTGTTTACGGAAGCGAGTTTTCATCCGGCATTTTATTTGTGCTTCTGCTTTTACCCCCCGTCTATGATGGAGCATCGTTCGCGTAGTGCACTATCTTTCTCTGTCGCATTTTTTGTTCTGGACTGTGAGGCAGGGTTCAGAGGTGCCAGCTTTATGCTGCCCACTATCGAAGAGCGTGCGGCTGTAAGTCAATTATTTAAAGAGGATAAATACAGAAGTTTCAATTAGTTCTCGCGCATTAACTGCATGCTCAGAAAAACATTTGTCATGAAAATAATTTTTCTCGATTGCATCCTAATTTGAAAAGAGAACAGATATATCTAGGCAGCACCCATTAAACACATACACACTGGTAAGGCTTTCGTGCCATGTCTGCATGGAAAGCTTTCGCTCATTCTCCGAGCGTTCTTAAACACGTTTTGCGCTTCCCGTTTGTGCAGAAAAGCCGTTGTCAAGTTTGTTCCTGCCGCAAAGCGGCTCAACTTAGGATAAGCTTGGTTAAACTTAAAGCGGTTCAACATAAAGCGAGAATGGTGAGTTTGTAAGAATGGACTATATATTGCTCAGAGAGCCGTTGTACAGGCAGTGCTTCAAAATACTTAGAGGGGAAGACGGACTAAGGATGAGATTATGCAGGATTTAAAAAAAATCGGCTAAGGAACCATCAGTATGAAGTAGCGTACAAAGCATCTAGCATTGCCAACAGACATTTGGCGGACTAATGCCTCAAGCTTCGGATCTATGAAAGAGACTGAGAGCAGAATTTTTCTAATACTACTTACTAAGACGAAACAGATACTCTGCATGGATTGTTGCAAGAGCTAGATAGCGGGAATTTCTCCGTCACAGCTTCATTCAAGGTATTTATCATTGCAGGATAGCGCGTTCAGCTTCCCCAATTTCGTACATGTTCTTTGCTGTTTCATGCAATAATTTTTGTATGCCAGAGAGCCGAATCCTCCCTGTCCACGGGTTACAAGGCCTGTTACCTTATAATAATTGTGATTGCTACTGTCCAACACCTGTGTGAGTGGGGTATTAAAGAATTGTCGTTCTTGAACTACTTGCCTTACTTTATTCTCTATTTTTAATCCCCCCGCATATTGCTTGTTGATTGATATGCATTCCACTTCCAGCGAGTCGTTATTTTCTGCGACAAAAATAAATTTCCTTTGTTAAATTGTGCCTCATGTATATCAAAACGATAGAAACATATTACGTAGGCACTAGTTTATTGAATTTGCCATGTCATGCTACGCTCCTATATTCTCATGCTTAATAAATTGAGCTTTGGCATTTTTGTGCACTAGAAATAAGCCAAAATCGTGTTTCCCAAGGAAATAAAAGTTTAACCAAGCTTATCATAAGAGTAGTGCAAGGAATTCATCACGTGTGGCATAAACAATGGATAATCGCGGCACACTAAAGCCGCTCCAGAGACGATAATGCAAAAGAGATTCAGAGCAAATATCAGCGCACGTGGCTGGCGTAATGCGAGCTAGGGCGAAGATACCGCAATCCGCGAATTCTCACCTGACGGGCAATGTCAGGGTTCGTCTCCCCCTCCCATAATACGAACAACAAAAACCGCAGCGGGGGTACCTTTCTCAGTTCTTTTGTGATCCTCTCCAGCCTTCTCGCCAACACCTTTCGCATCCGCTTTCAATGATGACAGTAAATAAAAAAGGAGAGACTAGTCGATGTATTTTGAAACTGCATTTCAGAGTTGCGTAGATAAAGCACAATGAGATGGAATGTTTTGTTCGGCGCACTCTATGTGGTTCCTTGCCTTTATCCGTCGGTTCATTTTGTGTGTCTCTGGATATGTTCTTGTGTGTGTGTTTGTTGGGAAGGAGGGGCGTGAGTGGGCGAATAAATAAATAAGCAGGTGGGACGGTGGGTAAACTCCACATGAAGCACACTCTGCACAGACCTGTACTTTATTTAGGGCAGCAATAAAGCTCACTACCATGGCTTTTCACTTAAAAAAAAAGAAAATGAACGAATTCATTCGCAAACTCAGCTCTATTCTAGTCCCTTTCCCTGGAAGATCTTCGTTTCCTCTCTTATTTTTCGTGCAGACGGTCTTGCAGAGAGCCACGTGGGAGTTAATGCTTTTTTTTTCTATGTAGATTATCTTGTAAAGATTTAGACCCCCAAAAAGTACCAACTCTTAGGCTCACTGAGTAGGAAGGTAATGAATATATAATGACTCTGGCTTGAACAGCATCCTATTCGTGATCTTGATACGCGCGTATACTTTCAACGAGAAATTTCTGTTAGCTTTTTGCCATTTCCTGTCTGCGACCGATAGACTATTTAAATTTTAACGCGCCTGCTATAGCGCGTTATAAGTGCAACATTCAGGAATAGGTACCATGATACTAATACATTGTTAGCGCATCATTAGTGGCATTCCTCCCTCTTTAGTAAGGAGTAAGCCTAAACTAAAGTTTGAAAAAAAATATTTGGAAGCAATGATTACCAGAAGGATATTATCTTGTTGCTTGCAAACACGTGAAAAAACCTAAGAATTAAGAGAGTAAAGTGCAAAATTAGCATTTACTTGCGGTTTCCAGTACCGTGCACTGTGGTACATGAAGAATATCTCTTCTCAGTGCTTCAAGCATGCCATATTTCCTGAAGTCGTTCCAGCCTTGAAACAATCAATTCTCCGAAGCATGGAAGAGGTAGGAAATGTGACCGCACAAGTCAACGCGAAAACCAACTCCGCGCCTGCACCATGACCCGCACCAAGCAGACACTATTTGGAAGATCAGGTAAATAAGGAACAAATGCGAACTGAGAGCTTGCAGAACGGCATCGGTAAACATCGAGAAGGGAATATTCCATGGCATAGGCCAAGGAACACCAACGAAGAAACATATGAGGAACGTCACAATAATGAGCTCGCCAATACAAATGATTTTCGCGGAGATGATGGGAAACTCGAGACGTGCTCTTCGGGGCCACTGGCGGAAAGCCACCCAGATCCATTTACTATGACTGCCTGTAATATATGCTACACCTCTGGAGGCACACCAGGATCCTGTGATAAAAAAAAATGACAGAACGGTAACCACTGGTTAACGCGAGTTTCAGCAACAGCTTTCGAGATATTTACACTCTCTGATATGTTGATATGTTGATAAATATAATATGAGAGCGACCGGACACGTGTAACGTTCTAAGTTGCTCATTTTTTTTTTAGTTTTCCATACATAGTTGTTTTTCGTCGATGTCTCCTCTTCTGTGCACCGCTCTAGAAGCGCAGCGCCATTGACGATCCTCTCTTCGGGCGGCGTATTTCATAGGAGTTGCCGCAGATGGATCGTGCTATATTCTTCCGCTCTCCCGATACCCCGCCTCTTTCATGGTAACCATGTTTCGTATGGTTACCGTGGTACGCCTACCTACACTCTCGCCATAACCTACAACTTCCGTGGTAATCATCCTCCGGAAGAGGATTTCTACGCTCTCGCTACACCCTCCTCCGTCCATGGTAATAAGGAAGACGACCGCATAGAAGCCTTTTCATTCTGAACATCTACAGCTCCCCGAGGGACAGAGCAATGACTTCGTGCACCTCAGTAGAGAGGCGATTGAAAAGGCAGACGAAAGCGAACTGACAATAGCAGGGGATATAAACGCACTACGGTACATGAGGTGGGTACACGCACAACATACCCAAAGGCAACAAACTTATAGAGGCAGCAGCAAAACACAAGTTAATGCTTCTCACGAACTGAAGCCACCGCACCAGACAGCGTAATAGCGTCAACTGGGACACTTACCCTGACCTGGCGTATAGGTAACGGGAGGGATGGAGGCAGCACTGTTCAGCACGTGGCTGATCTTCGGCAGCGACCACTACATATGCGAAATAAACTTCGGGAAGTAATGTTAAAAGAGGAATCAGGAAAGGTCTAAAATAACATAGTGGCGTTGGTTCCGGCAAGAGGGGGCAGAGGAAGAAACCCAGAATGTGCAAGAATGGATCCAACTCATAATAAAAAACTTTCGGCAGACACGCCAAACACATCGCGGAAAGCGAACCTCTAGAACCTACGGGAAGTTCGTATGGGCCTCCGTAGGAAATGTAAGAAATAGAAAGCTAAGAAGAAACTCAAAGTTTTGATTGGCCAGGTCAACCACAAAATCCTGGAATACGCAAAACAGCTAACCAACAACAAATGGCGACAGTTACGCGACCTGTAGCCAGCCCACCCCGACTATTGCTGTGCAATGTCGATAGCGGGATGAGGTTATTTGGCGCGATTGATTTGATTTGACAACCTCAACGGCAAACTAGAAAACGCAAAAAGCTGGAACATAATTCGATGCCTAATCGATCCCAGCAAAACAAGAGAGAGAACAGCAAGGCAATAGAGAGGATACTACATTCCGACAAATAAAATTTCAATAAGGAAGGGTGTCACGTAATGCGACACTATCTCGCCAATGCTATTCACCGCCTGTTTAACGGAGGTTCTCGAGAACTGGATTGGGAACAGTAGGGGCAAGAGTTGATGATTATGGATTTTTATGGCGCAAGGGCATCTACGGCCAAAGAGCGCCATGCCACAAGGTATTTTTCATTTCTCAAGGTGGGGTCAAAGTCCTCTTTCCCAAGCATTTCACCCTAAAGGAGCCGAGCACCAGACCAGGGGAAAGCTTGTACCCATTGCATCACCGGTGGGTACCCGGCGGCACTGGGGATCGAACCCCGCACCTCCCGCATGCGAGGCGGATGCTCAACAGTAGGGGCAAGAGTTAATGAAGAATACCAAGTAATTTGTGATTCGCTGATGACATATTCTTGCTAAGTCACTCAGGAGATGAAGTGCAATGCATGATCATTGAGGTAGACAGGCAGAGCGATACTATCAGTTTAAAAGTTAACTTGGAGAAAACCAAAGTAATGCTCAACAGTCTAGCAAGGGAACAGCAGTTCACAATTGGTAGCGACAGCGCTGGAAGTGGTCAGGAAATACGTCTGCTTGGGGCAGGTAGTGACCACTGTTCCGAATCATGAGAGGGAACTAACTAGAAGAATAAGAATAGGGCAGAGTGCGTACGGCAGGTTCTCTCTGGTCATGAATGGCAGTTTGCCAATATATCTCAAGAGAAAAGTATACAATAGCTGTATCTAACTGGTACTCACCTACGGGACAGAAACGTGGAGGCTAAAGAAACGGGCTTAGATTATGTTGAGGACAACGCATGAAAAGAAAAATGATAGGTGTAACGTGAAGAGACCTGAAGCCGGGCAGAGTGAGTGAGGAAACAAATGCGGGTTAATGATATCCTAGACAAAATCAAGAGGCGGAAATTTGCTTGAGCAGGGCATGCAATGTGAAGGCAAGATAACCGCTGGTCCTTAAGAGAAACTGGGTGGGGATGCGGTGGCCGCGGCTGGCAAAGCACAGGCTTATTTGGAGAGACATGGAAAAGGCCTTTGCCCTGCAGTGGGCGTAGACAGGGTGATGATGACGACGGCATGCCGATTCGAAATAGATCAAGAAATCATCTAGCGGATGTGTTAAAGGTATGCCGGGGAATCCACGCAACAACCGACAGTACCCTAATTAAAGGACCCACAAACACATGCTCCAATACGAAGTCGGTCCCAGCCGTGGTGGCTAGATC
Source organism: Amblyomma americanum (assembly GCA_030143305.2). NCBI lineage: Eukaryota > Metazoa > Arthropoda > Arachnida > Ixodida > Ixodidae > Amblyomma > Amblyomma americanum. The sequence goes on from JARKHS020009859.1 coordinate 158,251, forward strand.
CTTCTGAAGAAACCTCACCGGGGCGCGACCAAATCAAGAATGCAATCATCCGAAACGCGGGAAAACAGAAGATAAGCGCAATGCCCATATACTTCAATAAAATATGAGACAACGGGGAGATCTTAAAAGCGTGTGAGCATGCCGAGGTAATAATTATCCCTAGACCTGGGAAAGACCACATTTGCACAACCTTAGACCAATCTCGCTCACTGCACGCGTGGCCAAATGGTTAGAAGGGATGGTGAACACCCAGCTTACAGTGCACTTGGAAAGGGAGCAACTTATGCCAGACACCATGTTCGGCATCCGGAAAAAACTATCCACCGAAGACAAAATACTGCGACTGAAGAAAGAAATCTTATACCTAGTATCATCAAAAGCGAGGGGATCATCTTCGTGGTGGATATCAAAGGAGAGTTCGACAGCATCAGTCAGGATGCCGTACTCAACAGCCTCAGTGAAACGGGGAAAACGCACAAACAATTATTTGAAGAACTTCCTCACTGACTGAACAGCAACCGTAAGCGTAGGGGAGCTCAAGTCAGAACACCGGCACCTCCTGCGGATGGGCACGCTGCAAGGATCGATAATCTCTTCCCTACTCTTTGACATCGCCATGATTCTAATGGGATAAACGCCCAGCTGCAAAGCAGAAATCCGGCAAGCACTGGTATAGACTGGAGAGAAAAGGAGGAGCTGCAGCGGCCACGCACGCTGTAGGTAATTGCGCAGGAGCAGCGGTATGAATTGCGCACTGGAAAAAGCGGACTACACAAGGGTACACAAAAAAGCTTTTACAAAGGAGGAGATAAGCATACGACTAAGCAAAGAAGTAATAAAAAGATCCTGAATACATCAGAATCTTCCGAACGTGGATCGTGCGCCACCGCGAAAGACATTGCACCATCAAGAAGCTTACTCGATTCACGGACCAGATAAGTGGCATGATCCGAAGAATCACAAACAGAAGAGTTGGACTCAAATAGAAGGACACATTATAGGCGGTAACGGCGCTCGACATCCCCAGACTGACTTATGGCCTATTTCACCGCTCGACCAAAACGGAGAAGAAAATCGAAGCCCCGGTTTGAAAGCACACAAGATCGCACTCGGACTGCCAAATTCTGCGCCAGCCGACGTCATCGACACCATCGACACCATGGGGATCTTCTTAAGAAACGCGGAGCACAAGGAAGCCGTCGAAACATGACATGAACGGCGAATGCAACTCAGTAGGACCAGGATAAAGACACTACAGATACTGGGAAGTCGAACTCCTACGAAGGAAATCGAAACACAAAGGAGCAGGCTGACGCTCAGCAAAGGAGAAGAATACACAGTCGTACAGATTTCCAAAAACTTTCATCCGCTCCATCGCAGTGAAAGACGTCAGGACGGTGCAAGCAGCACACAAAACTCGATTACACAACCCCAACAATCTGGGGAAAGAAATAACAAGCGTTAATAGCAGAAGTAAAAACTGCAAAGAGACGCCGAAGAGGTCTCGGTAGCGCTAGCTATAAAACATGGAAACACCATAGAACGAAACAGCTATCTTGCGCGACTTGCAAAGCCGTGCAGGTCATACCTTAATAGGCAGATCTGCGGGGCGGCGCAAACATCACGAGAAGAAACAGACACGAGGAACACACCAAACACAACATATATAGAAGAAACTGAACACGGTAGCTCAAGGTCACACATACCGGGCTTCGACGTCTCCAGTCTTGAAAGCTCCATCTTCTCAAACACAAGGCGAGACCATAACACCCTCCCCCTCCCTGACTAAGCAAAAGGATACGAAGAACCTCACAAAGAACTCACTAGGCAAGAAGACAGAATATTTAGAAACATGTAAGCACGAACGCTTTCAAATTCAGTATGGTACTACAAAATCTGGACAGTACAATACACGACTAATGCATGACCAGCCTCATCTAGATGGTCTGAAACTGTCCGGAACTCGTAAGCGACGTGGCATGGGACAAAGGTCATCCCTTTAAATTTCTACTGAAGGTATGCCGAACCCCCTTTTTTTCCTGGCTTTTGTTTTCAAATTCAATGGTGGGTTTACTTTTTTTTAGCGCCTGATCATTTATTTTTATTGGTTCAACCCAGTGATGAAAAAGACTCGAAAATGAGGAAATGAGATAAGCGATAGAAAAAGCCACCGAAAAAAAATCCCAGCCTTTGGCTCGCTGACAACAAAGGTCACCAGATCAACGGGCCAGTTTTACAGTTAGCCCTCGTCGAAAACGGGCAGCAGGGGGAGGGACCGAACCTGAGAAAGCTTGTTGAGGAGACGAGGCCCAAACATGCTTTGGGGTGTTGTGTGAGGCCTCCATCAGATGAAGCCCATTCCACACCACAGAAAAATATAGCCACTCCATTGCCGAAATCTTGCTCAAGGATAGGTGTGCACTAAATGAGAAAAAAAGTTTTTTTCCCTCTTTTTATTGGTATAAGTATCCTGAAGTAGCCACCTACAAAATTCATTAATCAAAATGCTTTTCTGCAATGGTGGTCTTTATAAATATGAGGTTTTCCTTTTTTTTGTAATCGGTGAATTTACTCCGCAAATCTTCTTAAAAATATAAGATTATCGTATAGGCAAAACAGATGCTTTGCGCCCTCCTTGTTAATCCTGCCACCTTTTATTTTTTCTTCCGTTATGATTTTCTGATTTCTTCCTGCGTTTATTTCTTCCTTAGACTTTTGTTTTTCTCTTGATTTCATTATTTTTAATTTTCTTTCGCTTCAAAACGCACCTCAGCATGTGCACTGTTTTTTGCACTTTAAGGCCTTCACCATTATCATTTCAGAGCGCACTACTGGACGCTTCTTAAAGCTTTAAAAACTGCCTTTCTGTTTTCTTAAGCGTATTTTGTTTTAGTTTGTGCATTCAGCATCTGCATTTTGGCTCCTGGTAAGATTCGTACCTCTAAACCTGGTACAAAATGGTGAATGCAAGGTCAGTTACGTCTTCTTTTTAAAACGCTCTTATCCCACGTTCTCCTCAGGTCTTTTAAGACTTTAAGACAGCATTTTAGAAGGAGCATGGCAGCGACCACCGCTGCAACGCAGGGAAGTTCACGCAGCACAAGCACGACGTCTCGTTCGAAGTAATCAACATACTGCACCAATCCTGCTTGCACCGTCGGTTAGATGCAGAGAAGCAGCGAAGCGCCTAAGCGGATTCGTATACTAAGCTTCGCTAAACCACCAGGGCCCGTGGGGTTAACGGCTTCGCTTCTTTTTCAGCTGCCTTCTGCTGGCTGCAGTGAAGTATATGCGGTCACCAAGAAACCCCCAAAAGCCCCGTTTCCTTGCCTTTTGCGTAACACTGCTGCTCTCGCGACATTCTAACAGCTTCAGGCGGTGTCGGTTTTGATGACCACACTTTTTTCCCCATTCCGAGGGGGGTGAGGGGGGGGGGGGGGCTTATGGGCTTATGGGATTGAGCTTACTTGCGGAATGCTTGTCTCGTAGCCAGTGCTGGGTGCTTACTGATCGACTTGCGAACGGGATCAAGAGTAATGCAGCAGTGGGACTGGCTATAGTGTATGGCGTGTTATTAGTGTGGAATGCAGAGCTTTAAAGTTTTAATAAACAGTTTGATGCCAGAATAGTGTGTTATGTCTGAATGTATTATCAGAGAAAATTAAAATTGCAGAACAAAGATAGCATTAAAAGCTTTCTACTAGTTTTTGTTACTAACCTGTGCTGGTCTATAACAACCGAAAACTGCTGAATAACGAAGGATACCAAAATATTCCAGGTTCTGTTCTTATGGCCCCGCACTGTTAATTTCCTATTTAAAGCGCCTTATAAGCATTTCGATGACGCTTGGACAGTACGCTGGCCCTTGTCGAATCCGTTCTTGGGGATTTCTGCCGGCGCCCTGCATCATGGTAAGTATAGTTGATTGACTGACTGA